>RXOD01005257.1:0-15053 GCA_005223375.1 Amoebophrya sp. AT5.2 | reverse complement strand
GCGCTGCTGCGGAGAATCAACAACAAAAAATGGGTGAAATCACCCAACGCCGGGGAGGGCATGTGGCGCCTCGTCGAAGACGAGGCAGTGGTGTTCAAAGTGTCACTCGAGACTTTCTGTGAAAACACGGGAAGGGACTGTAGTGTGGTAGAACAGACCAGTTTCTACTGGGAGCCGGACGGTCGCTATTACAGCCACCTCATAGGAAATGACTGATGGGTGCTCTGTGCATACGCCTCGGAATTGATGGAAAAAGGTCGTTTTTTCGCGCCACAGGCAAAATGCTATATGAGTGAACGAATGAATGAATGAGTGAATGAATCAAATACAAATGAATCTGTACAGGATTGGTTGAAAGATTCGACTGATCGAAATCGAAAATCGAGGCGCAGCTGCTGAAAAAGCCCGTGACCGTTCGGCGGGGTGCTGTGGTGACACCCGCACCATGTCGAGGCGTATTTTTTGCGACCCGATGCAACAGTTATGAGAGTCATGTCAACGAGTGCTGGTCGCCTTGGCCCTGCCCCAGAACAATCAGCTCACCGCATCAATGAATGGCTCTTCTGCTTTGTCATCACTTTCTTACTTTCATTATACGCAGAGAGAACCAGTCGGTGCCGCTACCCCCGCCCGTGCCGTAACAAGAGCAAAGCGGTGAAGCGCAAGTAGGGGTAGGGCATCATCAAGGAGAGAGTACTACTGCAAAGCGTAAGCGACAGAGAGGACACCGGATCGACATTGAATCAACGAAAGCAGGGGGTTAAACCTCATGCTAGCAAAAAAAGAAAACGGTAAAAATAAAAGATGGGTAGGCGGTATATAATAAAGGCACGACCCATAATAATAATGGGTAGGTGGCATTCCTTGTAAGTCGCCGCCTTTGAGTGACATATAGCGACAGAGACGAGGAAGATAGGGATCTGCACAGCCCTAAAGCCACCGAATCCCCAAAAAAAAAAAAAACTTAATAAAGGCACGAGGACGACCTCGACCACGACCAGGTGGCGGGGGCTTTCTACCCTCCGATGTAGTTGAATGAGCTACCTAGAGAGAGTCTAGAAACGACGCTCCGCACCTTGGCAAGGACTAAGTCACAGACTTCTCCGATACAACGTAAAAATTTATTACACAAAGACAAATCCAGCTTGAACTAGTACAACTCCTGCTCATTTTTATACTTATAAAGAAAGCGGTCTGCTACTGCTCCACTTCCACCAGCAAACTGAGACTGCTAGCCGCATGGCCGCTCACGGAGGATGGATGCTCGGCGCTTCCACGCTCCACCAGGGTTGAGTAACCTGTGCAGCTGTAGACTTTGTTCCTCGCGTACGCGTGTGGGAAGCAATAGCATCCGCAGAGGCAGAGCATCCGGCGGAGTCGTGGCGGGGGAGGCTAATGCACGGCCAGACAGCAGCTGTGTGGTCATGATTAAGCACAAGGACAAGCACTGCGCGCTGCTCTAGTTGGTGGTGTGTTGAGACATCAAGACCAACGGCTTGAGCTGCGCAAGAACCCCCAACGCGAGGAGCCCGAACTCCATTCAGCGGACCCAGTCTGGCGTGGAACTCCTACAGCATCTTCATGGAGCACGACCCGCTCATCCTGCGGGCCCAGTCGGGCCTCCACAAGCGGCGCTTTGATGCGCGGCGGCTGCTCGAGAACCACAAGGGCTCTGGTTTCCGCGTCGACGACCTGCTCCAGTTTCTTTTTCCCGTAGTGCAGTTTCTCCTCGCGCTCTTCCTCTGTTCCAACGCTGCCTCGCTGCTCTCCGTTACTATCCTCTCGCTTTTTTTGACCCTGGACCTGATCTTCCTCCTGCTCGTCGCGCAGAAATGGGTCCGCGAAATGGCTGTGCTCAGCGTCGGGGCCCTGCTTCTTGGCGGGCTGCTTGGCCTGCACGTGTATTCCGAGTACACCGTGTTCTACGACGGCTACGAGGACCTGCGCAGTTTTACGAACGTGATCGCGACGCAGTCGCCGAAGCAGTTTCTGGACGCGGGGATGCTTGGCTTCGCCTTCTCGAGCACGGTGGACGTCAGCCGCGCCGTGGGCTTCCGGAGCTTCGAGGAGCACGGGAAGATGTACTGCGTCGCGCCCATCACGGACGCAAGCATGTCGATCACGCAGCCGGTGCACTTCTGGGCCGTAGGCGTGGACTGCTGCGACTCGCGCTCCTTCTTCGACTGCGGAGACGTCCGAAACGCAAAAGCACACACGGGAGTGGTGGTAAGAAAGTAGTACTTTATTGATGGATATATTCTGCTTCTGGCTGGGGAACTAGTATGGTCGATCGGATCACGCATGTTGAGGTTGACGCAGGAGCTATAGTTTTTCTCCTTGATGTTGCACGGGGAGGAACGCAACGTCGTTCCCTCGCGTGCTATTTCGCAGTCTTATTCTTAGCGCAGGTCGCACGCGGTGCCATCGGACAATAATAGTGGTCGGTGGCAGTGGTTCATCCTTCGCGGCTGCATCGCGCTGTGTGTGGCCGGTGCCCGCGCGGTCGGTTGCCAGCGATGGCTCCGGACGGCATGTGAGGTGGTCGTGTGTGGCTATCCGTGCGGGATGCGGCGAAAAGGGTTGGCGCCTGCCGCTGGGGACAGATAAGTCGCTGGTTTCCCTGCAACTGGCCGGGGCGGTACTCAGTACTACGCCACCAGATCACGGCCTGCCAAGGAGCAGGAATATTCATCTGCATGCTCTTAATACACTACACTGTACTTGTTGCTTGGTTGTGCCATTTTAATTTTTGCTTTCGTCCCGCGCCATGTCGTGTTATGTAAATCGATCCTTCACGCCCCCCCCAATCAATGTTTTGTATTTGTACCCGCATTCGTTATTTCGCAGTCTTTTTCTGGAGGCCCCCGCTTGATGACGTCCTTGTCTTGCAACAGTGGTTCATGGAAGTTGGCTCGATACGGCTGATGCGGTATCCTTCGCGGCCATCGCCGCGTGCTTCTGTGGACGGAAAATAGTGTGGGGCACTACTAGCGTGGCTGACGAGCCGCTGCTCGAGTGCGCATCACACGCTTCATCTCCGTCCAGAAGGCGCAGGCTCTGCGGTGGAAGGACCGACGTCAGGCGCTCGATGCGGCCAAAAGGGTTGGTGCCTTGCCAGCTGGGGTCAGATGAGCTGGCTTCCCTGCAACAGGCCAGGGCGGTACTCAGTGCGACTCCATGGCCACGCCCTGCCAAAGAGCAGGCATGTTTTTCAGTTTTTCGCTGTCAAAGACGCAAAGTGGTGCCGGGTGGTGGTGTATGTATCCATCGTGCCCATGGCCATGATGTGAAGAACTAGCAAGAGATCTTCATCGTCATCCACTATCACTTCGCCTCCCGTGTATGCAACAGGTTCTCCAACCCGCGATGTTTGTTCCTTCTGGACTACAGAGTTGGATTGGGGACCGACAAACCAAGCTGCTGCAGGAGTACACCCGTGCTGTCCAGTTGGCTCAGAACGTGTTCGGAATCGCACCACCACTCGACGAGGTGGTAACTTCTAGAAACGCAACCGCTACGGCGAGTAGTCTGACGACAACTGCGAGTGCTTTTTCATCAACAATTCCAAGCGCAGCTGCACCAGCATCCACGACGTCGACGTCCTCCACCTACGAGAACTACGTCTTCGTGGAGTGGTCACTCGCGCCGTTTCACAAACAGCAGAGCTTTAAGGTGGGCGGCGATGCGTGGCGGTGGACAGCGGCAGTGTTCGGGGCGTTGGGGCTGTTTTTCCTGGCCTATCACGGGAACGGAGGGCAGAGGAGCAGTGGAGAAGACGGCGGGGACGCTGGAGTGTGAGTTCACAGAGCAGCGGCCAGCTATCGTAATGTTACTCATGAGAATGTTGACACGAACTCTCGCTAAACTCATCGAGGCAAATGCATGTGTTTTTTCGATCCTTCAAGTTCTCACCAGAGCGCGTAGATGGATGACGCCGAAAGAGCACGTGGCAGTACGGCCAGTGTTTAGCAGCCGAGGAGAGCAAGAGCATCACATCCGAAAGCGCGCAGGTGAGTCGTCCTCGTCCACGGCTTGGGCTACAGCAAGTAAGTCGGCTTCGCCGTTGACTGGTGGATAAGACGTTCTGGTGCGTGCAATGCGAATACATAGTTCGTTGAACTGTTACTGTGCAACAACGATCAAAAAAATCGTTGAATAAGTGAATGTGTCCTGCTGGTCCTGGTGCATTACGTACTTAAACGTAGGAATAGATGGTCCTGCGACTGCGTTGTACTTTCCGCTGGTGTGCCGCTCAGCGGTCTCGGAATCAGATGATGACCAAAGCCCGCGTCGTCGTAACCTAAGTACTTCACCTGAAGACGAAAGGCGAAGGTACTTGATTTAGTAGCTGCGCCAGCTACCTGCTCGCACTGACTTCTGCAATCCACCTAATCCCTCGTTAGAGTAAAACGAACTCGTAAAAAGTAGGTCGACGACGACATCAACGATTCATCGAATAAGTCCATATCCAAAACAAAGAAGATCCATAATGATGAACCGGGGCACGCGCCACGTCGTCGATCCCACCGTTGCGCATTTTCCTCTAAAGTGCAAGGAGTGCGCTGACAAGGACTTGCTGCGAGCAAGGAGTGCGCCGAGACGAGACCATCCTCCAAATTATGCACTTCCCTATTCATAGCGGCACGGGTGCAGCGTCTGCGGGCGCCAACTACCTCCGTATGGTCTTCTGGGGCCGACAGAGGCAGTAGTGGTCTTCGAATACGGAAGGAGCAGGACGAGGTCGTAGCAGCCGTCTTCGAGAGGTGCTCCTGCTCCATTTCCTCCACACTGCTTGCTCACGAGGCGCTGCCTTCATCGGTATCAAGTAAAGTGCATCGGCGAGCGAGCAGCCGTTGGAGTAGAAGCCGAAGAGCAGCCGCGAGGAGGACCAACGTACAAACATAATGTCCTTCAGTTCCGTGCTACCCCTGTCCCATCCCGTAGGGTTGGACTTCGTGGTCACCACTTCGGTGGAGGGATCCGTCCTGCTGAAGCCAATCCCAGAGGACGAGATCATCACGCCCGATGAACAGCTCTCCTGGTGGCAGGAGTTGCTGTACCCCGACTACAGAGACCTACCCGACCGCTCCTCCTGCGGCCACATGCGACTGCGGGGAACAGAATCCGCAACCAGGATGGGCAGCGGAGGAGCGACGCCCAGGACGGCGAGAGGAGGAAGAGGAAGTACTTATTGACCTTGATGTTTCTGTTTTTGTTAAATATGCTAAGGATCGATGTACGCTTGGGTCCTCATCTTCACGCTTGGGGATCGAACCCGAAAAAACGATGAAAATCAAAATCTTTTCTTAGTCGCACGTGGTGCGAGTGCGACCAAACTCTGGCTGTAGGTCGACATCCACTCAAAAATGTAGAATGCCGATGCAGCTCTTCTCTTGCAGTTCTCTTCCCTACAACAATGCCCATCGCCGAAATCACTGGCGCAGGAAGCAGCCGACGGCGCGAGCGGCACGGCCCTCCGGCCGGCGGTGTCTCGGCCCTCGGCGCGCGCTCCACGTCGAAATCGCTCCGAAATCGCGATTTTGACGTAGCCGGCGCCGCCACTCCCCGCAGCAAATCGTCCGCCGGCGGGGCACCCCCCGTCAACAGCACAGCCTCCTCCGCCGTAAGTAGAAGCGCCACCTCTTCCGGTTTCCTGTACAAGAGCGCGCGCGACTGTTTTCTTCGCTCGTTCGTGAAAGCGGCCGGGCTCAGCTACTTGCTCCTCACCATCTCCTCCGCGGGGTTGAAGCGCTCGGTTGTGCAGGCTTTGCTGCGAACGAGCGATAATCTGAGGAACTCGATGACGTTCGGACTGCTGATTGGGGGCTACAACACGCTACTGTACCTGATTTCGAACAAGTCGGCGCTCACGCGCGGGGCCTACGCCTGGCTCGCCGGACTGGTCAGCGGACTCACCATCTTCGCGGCGCCGCCGGAGGGCCGGCACTGGGCGACGGTGTTCGTCGCGTCGCGCGTCGCAGACGTGTTCGCGCAGGCGATGGTGTGCGTGCTGCGCAGCCGCACGCTGCGAAGGCTCGTCGCCGAGTTGGCAGACAAACTGGGCGCGCGGATGGGGCTGCAGCCGGTTGCGGCTGCTAGTGATCATCCTGATGCCGTTCCTCGTCCACCGCTGCTGGGAAGAAATACCGGGGCGCCGGGGGACCCTGGTGTGCTGGCTCTTCCTCTTTCATCACCTTCTCCGCAAGGATCCCCTTCAGCAGGAACGTCGACGAGAGGCAGCAATTTTCCCCTAAAAACACCACAGTTCGGTGCGGCACTGGCAGAAAGTAGCGCTACTGGGAAGCAGGTACTAACACTAACAGGACCAGGAGGGACCACAACTCCCGCATCCTCTTCGCAGTACTCCAATTCGATCGGCGGGGGATGCAGTCCTAGTGGTGTGAGCAAAGTGGACTTCACTCCGCAGAGCCGAAGATTATCCGGCACGTACACTCCCCGAGAAGTCGACAACGACAGCTGCACTCCGCCTGCACAAGAACCAGCAGAATCTCACACCCTCTTCAGCCCACAAACCCTCCTCGCACGTCTGCGGCAGCTGGTGTCGCGGCAAACATCCTCGGCCGAGATCGGCATAATCCCGGGCCTGGACCTTCTGCTCGCGTTTCTGGGGACGCTGCGCGTGTACCACTGTGTGCTGACCAACGCGTCGTTGCTGGATGTGCGGCTGCGGGAGGTAGTCGCGGCTGAGTTCGGTGGGCGGCTGGAGCGACGGCTGCGCAGCGACAACGCCCCACTCTCGTCCACGTTCGCCGTGAAGCTGTGGCGCGAAGAGGTGGGCGACTTCAGGGGGCGCTTCCTGAACTGCTTTTTTCGGGGGGCGGAGCAGTTCACCATGGCCACGGTGGGCCCGCAGCTGATCCTGCGAGCGCTGTACAAGTGCGTGTACCTGCCGGTGGTGCGCAGCAGGCTGGTGCGGAAGTACTCCGGGGAGCTGTTCCCGTCTTGGAGCGGGCGGCTGCGGATCCTGGCCGCGTCCGCGGAAGAAGGTGGTGGAAATGTCGAACCGAATGCGGATCGTCCGGCGGGCGGCCGCGGAGGAGCGAACAAGAGCGGCGAACTTTCGGCGGGACAGCGGGCGAGCGACGACGAAGACAGCAGCTCATCGCAAAGTGATGACGACAGCGGAGAGCGCGGCTACCGAACGACGTCCGACGAGGAAAATGAGGTGGACGACCGGTCGCGGTCGCCGGAGGCGGACCTCCCGAGCCTACAGCACTCAACCTCAACGTCGGGCCCCGCATCGATCGACGTGGAGCAGTTCTTTTGCGTCCGTCCAGCCCCGAGCCCTCCACGCATAGAACGAGACTCGCCGCCGCTCACCGCGGACTCTGGCGGAACCGACACGAAGGTTGTCCAACAAACGCCGAGAAAACGGGGCGCCAGGAGGCGGTCGTATTCAGCGCAGCTCGCCGCACTTCGCCGGAACGCGGAGAGAGGCCCGCTCTTTCGAAGCCAAATCGCCTTCCTCCGGCACACCGCGATTCCGATGGGGTTTCAGATTTTCCGCTCGGCGCTGTTCTACGCGTTTTTTCTCCAGACGCCCGCGTACTTCGTGGCGCGACGACCGAAAACCCCCATATGGTTCGTCGCCTTCGTCGCCAGTCTCGGCACGCAGATTTTGCGGAACCCGTTTCGCCGGATGGAGGTGGCGCGCAGCATCCTCGCGTATGCGCTGCACACCATGCTGATCTACCCGCCCGCGGGAGCTCCCGACGGAGCGCCCGCTGCGGGAGCTTCCGTCACCGAGCTGCTGCAAACGGAGGCTTCGTGGCTCGGCAGCCGGCGACGCCGGAAAACGATTCTGTTCAGCATGTGCTGGGCCTTTCTCTGCCACTGCTACGCGAACCCAGGTCCGCTGCCGGCGTCGGTCTACGATATCTGGACGGTGCCGATCCCTAGTAGGGACTTGCTCACGCCAACCACGCGCAGCTTTCTGCAGTACTTTTTGGACCAGCGGGCGACGAGGCACAAACCAATAGCCACGATCCAGCTCAAGGGCGTTGCAAACGTCGCTGCTGGAGAAGCTACCGGAGGTGCCGGGAACGCGTCGCCCAGAAAGGATCGACGTCCGTGATCGTGAGAAGCTACTCACAACTACGACTTACACTTATATTTATATTTATATATACGGTAGTAGTATAGCAGTAGTATAACTCTCTCTCCCGGGTCTCTTGCCCCCCCAAGGTTCTGTTTCACAGGTGGAGAAACAGAAACGATCTTCCGTCTACTTTACAGTAGCAGTACCCACATTCAGCTTCAACATAACTTTTGTAATTTTCTTGCAAGCCCTATTGATTCCTTCGCCACGCGGGACACGCAACGCGCGCAACATGGGGCTTCTCCTGGATAATTTTCCGCCGGCCCGGGTATGATTAACTTCATGCAAGCATAGCTTTTGAAATTTGAATACTTAATCTAAAACATGTACTAGTACTATTCCTATTGTGAGTACACGATTTTGTGGCGAATTTTAGAAATCGCTGCGGACGACTCGGGACGTATCCACATGACGACGAGGGTCGCAGTTGTGTATGTAACCCTCCGTGATTCATCATGAACCCTCCTTAATTTGCACGTCGCGCGCGCGATTTTTTTTCGGGCAAGGACACGGAAGAGATGGGTGATCCCCTCTTGAGGTTCCGCTACACGACGATCAGCTCCAAAAGGAGGACTCCGGCAATTACAATTTCCGGCCGCTTGTAAAAACTCGCTCCAAATCTAAAGAAAATTCGATGACGATCGAGATACCGGTCAGTGTGAGCAGCCGAGGCGTTTGAGTCTGCTGCTCACACCGACTGACATCTCGATCGCATTTGAGAGGACTATGACTGCACTATAGATTGCCTTGTCCTTCGTGAAGCTTGCAAGATGCCGTGCGTGCTGATATTCCTTTGAGAAGATCTCAGTTTTGTGACTGCAAGTATGTGATCCACCTGATCCGAAAAACTGTGAGATCTCTGATGTGGTCAAAAATGATCTCCATCGTGCTACCGTGGTTCAGATCGATAAATGTTGAAAACGCCCTTTAGATTTTCTAAAATCGTGATCCGTATATATCCATCGTTGGACGATCCGCACGATCCTTAGTTATCCTCGGTCCCGCACCGCGGCGGTCTGCTTTTCGCTTCCTGGTCCAAACTCTGTGTGGACAGTATTTTCGAAATTCTCCACCCTGAATACACCCGCAACTTGCAATCACCTCTCCATCGCACTCGCAGGGGAAAACCGGGTCTTAATCCGTAGTTGTACAGACAAGAGCAACCTCAAAATGGACGCCTCTGGTGACAAGAAGTACGCCCGTGTGGTCGAGGTCCTCGGCCGGACCGGTTCCCGTGGTGGTGTCATCCAGGTATCAGCCGCAGCTGCGATCACCATAGTTGTTTAAGTACCGTTTCCGTCTCATAGTGGTTTACAACAACGAACAGTGTCAGTGATGCATCTTCATCATCATCATCTATCGATATGTAGCAGCAGCGCGAGCACATTGACATTTGCATTATTTGCAAGGAGCGCGAGTCCGCCTACGATTTCATGAATAAAAATGAAAAATAATTGTCAACCCAACGTGCCATTGCAGGTGAAGGTGGAGTTTCTGACCGACGAGGGTGCCGCCGTCACCGGCGGCCGTAAGTTGGTCCGTAACGTGAAGGGCCCCATCCGTGAGGGTGATGTCCTGTGCCTACTGGAGACCGAGCGCGAGGCCCGCCGCCTCCGCTAAGAACGAAGTCTGTGCTGACGAAGCCAAAACGCTTCTCAGAAAAAAAAGAACTGTCCAAATTTTGCTGCTGGACATGAGGAAGTTGAGGTGTTAGTCTCTTGTCAGATGTCGTATTAAGACCAACTACGAAAAGGGGAACCGGGGCCGCTTCATCTTCGGGGCTGCAAATGTCTGTATTGGAAGAAGTAACGGTGTTCAGATTCACCCCCGCTTTCAGATGAATTCCGTTGAAATACGCTAGTACTCCATAACCATATTGATATTTTACACAGACTAGTACGTAGCCATGAGCACAGGAGGCCGGAGCGATCGCAGCGAGAGGGCGAGAGAAACAAAGTGCGAGTTTCTTGGTGGCGTAAATCAATACGGTTTCCTCCAGTAAGAGAAGGGAGATGTTTTTACGCAGTGACACCGTAGCAAGCTACAAACGCGAGGGCGACGTGCGAGTATAATATGAATCAAAATCAATAAGTATTCCGTGAGTGTGCTTTAATGGAGGGCGGTAACGCCGTTATGCTTATGACGCACGCGCACCCGCGCTTCTACTTGTGCTGGTCTGATAAAGTAGCAGTAACTTGGAGGGGCGGCGGCTGTAGCGCAGATCAGATGCATGGCCTCATGCGGTAGACCTAGACGCACACTCAGTCATGGCTGAGCGGCAGTTTACATGGCAGCACTGCAAATCTATTCATCCGATTCCACTTCCTCCAACCGCCAACATGCCCCCTGTTTACCTACAGCTGCAGTCGCAGGAACAACTAAATGGTAATCACGTGATGTCGGCCCGCCGTTGAGTCTGGCTCTCGACACGACGCCCGAACATGATGCTTTGCTTTCTTCGCGCCACACGGACTCGCGCTTGTTCTTGCAGGGAGTGTGAAGATTGGCGGGTCGTGAGCCAGCGCTGTTAGAGCTGACTTCTGCACATCGAGATCCGCGTCGGCCTCCTCTCCTCGTGTGAAAGCATCGATTGCCAGAAAACACTCTCACACTGTCTTCATGGCCCTTATCACCGCGTTGAAAGGCGACGGCGCTTCGGCGGGGTACTCAGGAGAGGACGCTACATGTTCGATGAACAGCACCAGAAAACCGGCTACATTGAAAGCTGAAACAAGTTTCGACGCGGCGTTCCAGAACGGGAACAGTATGACGGGCATCGCACCATCAGGAGCGGCCTCCATAGAACATGACCATGATACGCACCTCACTACAACACCAGCTGCATCCGCACAGCGAGAGAGCAACATACCAAAACGGGATCGGACTGATCACCTCTCGCCGCAGCCCTCCGTCGGCCTTCACGGAACGTCAGGACAGACGCTGTTCGAGCGGTTCCAGTTCGCCATGGCCATTACCTCTGGGTCCTACTTCATGGTGGTCGCAATCGGCACCAAGGATATCTACCTTCTCGAGTTTGGGGCGGACGCGTCGACGCTGGGGGTTTACTGGATCATCCTCAACATGGCAGCGCCGGTACTAAACATTGTGTTCGGACGGCTGATACAAAGCACAGCTCTCTCGTCGTCTTCGTCGAAGAAAAAAACCGGCGTTTGCGCGCAGCTGCTGCGGAAATGTCTTCCTTGCGTGTTCTCTCCACCGTCAGCGCCCTCTACAACAGGAGCTGCCGGACCGTCGAAAGCGAGCGACGGATCGACATCGGTGGAACGTGAGGTGGACGAGAGGACGAGGACGAACATGAACATGAACACCACGACACCCCGCCCTGCTACAAGTACGTCAAGTGCAACAACAGCCAGTAAGTACCTCGGTAAATTCGGTCTGTGGCTGATCGTTGGCTGCGTTCTGGGTAGCCTCGGGTCCGTTGCCATGTGGATGCCGGGCCTGCGGCCGTCCGCAGCCTCCGGCTTCCTCGAGTTCTGGTTCTTCCTCACTGCGACGCTGTGCTGGAGCGGGTTCCTCATCTTGGTGTTGGTGTACGAGTCGAGCCGCGTCTGCCTCTACCCGTTCAAGGAGGAGCGGGTCACGGTCGAGGGGTTCACCAAGCTGCTGTTCCTGCTGATGATCGTCATCTTCGCGGCGCTCTACCTCGCCTACATCACGTCACCATCGGTCAGCCTGCAGGCCATCGTCGCAGTAATGTCGTTCTGCCTCGGTTTCTCGTCCTTGGTCGCACTGCGTATGGTGCGACGGGCAAAGCAACCGGTGCGACGGGTGGGCCGCGAAGCACCAAATTCGAAGGAAGCGCCAAGTTCGAGTCCGGGCACAGGGCAAGATGGAGCGCAGCGAGTAGGCGCGGCAGATCGGGAAGATGAAGAGGATCGGCAGCGGTGGGCTGCTCCTTCGGTGGGTGAAGATGTAAAGGCAACGACCGCGAGCACATCGACTCAGGGCCACTTTTCGTGGTCGCTGCGCACGGCTCGCTACGTGCGCCATATCCAGCACGGGACCACCAGGGTGTTCACGGACTACTGGCGAGCGTGGTGGTTGTACGACGCGAACTTCTGGATCTGTCTCACCCGGTTCAGCACCGGGTGCTGGGAGGGGACGCTCGCAGCGTGTGGCATCTTCTACCTTACCTACGTGTGCGCATTGTCGCGCGACGACCGATTCACGTGGACGATGCTCGTCGCGGTTTTCACCTCCATACTGGAGCTGGTGCTCATCCCGGTCTGGGTGGGCTACTTTTCCGACGTGAAGAGGCGGGTGAAGCAAGCGCACACGATGCAGAATCTGGTCGGGGGCATGCGAGGAGTGGATTCGGTGATGATGTGTTTGTTGACGCTGGCGGGGGTCCTATTGGACGACGGGCAAAACGACGCGGCAGTAGTATGCTTCTTGGTGATGGCGCTGATAGGGAGACTGTTCTTCTCCCCGTTCACTTACTGGAGAATAAACGCACAGGCCTGGTGCGTCGACGAGTACGCACACCGTACCGGGAAGCGGGAGGAAGCGCTGTACTTGCAAGTTAGTTTTCCTTCTTCTGTTCATGTTGCTCTCTGGCGGTCATTCAAATTTTGGCATGTTAATGTGCCATCCCTATCGTGGTCCGCTACTACGCTGATGTTTTCACGGAAGTTTTCGCATGCGATGGCGTACTACAGTGACAAAAAAGATTAAGATCCATATCTGATGAAAGGTTTTACGCTCTGCACGCGTTTTGGTACGAGCTCGGGCGCGGTCTCGTGGCCGCCATCTTGTTCTCCGCCATGGGGTGGATTGGCGGTCTGAAAACCCGTGACTGCCTCAAGCTGTGTGACCACCACGCAGCGGACACCGACGCCGAAAAGCTGTGTCTCGACGCGTGCTACGACGAGAACTTGGCGGAGCAGCCTAAGGCGCTGCAAACGTATCTGGAGGCGGTCTACATGCTGATCTGTCCGTTCTTCGAAATGATGGCGGCATTCTGCATTTGCAGGTTCCCCATCAAGGGCGACCGGCTCCTGAAGCTTTACGAAAACCAAGCGAACGTGTTCCGCAAGGTGGACCTGGACGCGGAAAACGACAGCAGTTCGGAAATGGCGAGCAACGTCGGGACAGGCTCTTTGCCACTTCCAGGACGAGCAGAGCAGTCGCCGCCACCTACAACATAGGAACTAGTAGGCGACTACGACGTATTAATTTAACCAACGAACTGAATTTTCACTCCCCCTCGCGGCGCAGTTTACTTTTGCATCGAAGAGGAGTGTGCTGCCAGGCCGTCAGCAAGCATCATGAGGTGTGCGCGTGTTCTGGTGGCCGTGTCACGCTGTCGTGCCCGCGTGCGAGTCCGCGTGCATTTTTTTCATAGCACTTTTGGTTTTGTAGAAGATACGTACCTAAGACTAAGTAGGTAGTACGTTCGTAGTAGACAGCATTCACCTGCTGCACCAGCATACAACCCAACTCATTGCTTCGCATCCACAAGCTGCATCAAGTAGATGACACAAGCTGCATTTTGCGTTTCATATTCATCTCCGGATGCATTAGCATTTCGAACGGAGGACGAGAACTTCAAGAGCTGTTGCTGTCACATTCATTTTATAAAAGTTCAAGTTTAAGTTACCGACATCGTTCGAGCGCCGGGGACTGCATGCGCATGTTGTCAGCGGAAATATTAAACGCAGCGAGTACAATGAATAGGTGGTTCGATATCGATCTGTGACTTCCTTGATGATCATCTGAAGATCAAAAGTTGTTGACTGGAAACTACAGA
Source organism: Amoebophrya sp. AT5.2 (assembly GCA_005223375.1). Lineage (NCBI taxonomy): Eukaryota > Dinophyceae > Syndiniales > Amoebophryaceae > Amoebophrya > Amoebophrya sp. AT5.2. The sequence continues at coordinate 1,161 of RXOD01005257.1, read as the reverse complement.
TCGCAAGATCTAGGTTGATGCCGTAGACGAGGGGCACGCAGGGAGCCCGCGGCCATTCAATAAACGCGTGCCACAACTACCATAGCCGCAAAGATGGTAGCTCCCTAACGTTAGCCATCTCCATCAATAATAACCTCATCACATGATCATCGTCAAGCTACAGCGAGCTACATCGCCAACATCGCGACGATATCATATCTTCAGCGAGTCTCATTATTTTGTCAGGAGTACAACGCGGCAACAAGAAGTCGGCGGCTCACCACTAATTTGCGTCCGCGTGCCGCACGTGGTCAACACATCTAGGTAGCGACCACCGACTAGGGCGAGATCAAAATTATGACCACCACGGCGCTTTCACCGGACGAGCGCGACGGCGGCAGCGCTTCCGCTTCGTCTTCCGCTCCTTCCCGCGTGCTTCTCGCGGGCGATGTCCGTGCGAATTTCACCACGCTTTACGACACGATTTCGAAGCAGCAGCAGAAGCTAGGCGCGAACTTCGACGTGTTGTTCGCGTCGGGCAGCTTCCTGGAGGGCGAACTGTCATCTGAGTCCCGCGAGTATCTCCTCGGCACGAAACCGCCACCGGTTGCGACCTATTTTGTGGACAGCCACAGCGAGCGCTTCATCGAGGGTTTCGCGGATGGCAGGGAGATCGGACGAGCAGCTGCGCCAGACGTTGCGGTAGATGGTGGTGATACAGTTGCGGAGAACGAGAATCCGACCGTCCAGAGGAAGCTGGTTTTCCTGGGTTCGTACGGGGTGAAGACGATTCCAGGCGCGAAACTGCGGGTGGCGTATTTGTCCGGGCACTACAACGAGGTCTACTACGAGGACGACAGCTCCTCCTTCCACGGGGCCTGCTACACGCGGCTCGCGGTGGAGCAGCTGAAGCGGCAGGGCAAGATCGCGGACGCATTCGGGCAAAAGGGGATCGACGTGCTGCTGGTGTCGGAGTGGCCCTCCGGCTGGGAGAACAAAGTGTACGGCGAGCTTCCCGGCAGTGGAACAGTGAGTGGAGCAACGACATCGTCCTCAAGTAGTGGTACTGGATCAGTTCCACCGGCGCGGTCGCCATCTCCGTCCCCCGCGATTGCGGACTTGATTTCCGCGCTGGCGCCGCGGTATGTGGTGTGCAGTGGCGGGCGGGAGCTGTTCTACCAC
>RXOD01005256.1:0-15061 GCA_005223375.1 Amoebophrya sp. AT5.2 | reverse complement strand
AAATCAGGTCGGTAGCTGTCCCGTGCACTATCGATGAGATCCGGGGCTTGTGTGGTCACATTTTCTTGGCGCGTCCCTACAGACACACGCTCGGGATGGGTGTAATGCGGACAGTGACCGTCGTTAACGTAGAAGCGAATACGAGGAAGGATCGTGCCACTATTGAGTGCTTATCGTCCCCTCGCTAGTGCTTGGGTGTAGTACAATGCTCATTAAGGTCGGAATCACTCTGCTCCAGCTCTCTCTCTCTGTCTCTCTGTAGCATCCGGAGGCCTCAGCATTACCCCCGCAGCAACTGCTAGACAGGCATTTTCTCCATGCCGGCTACGCCGGGCGAAGTGGGTACAGGGAAAAAAAACGCTGAAGGCGACATCGCGAGAGGCCGCCCCGGGCCAGCGAAGCAGGCTCGCCGGAGGAGCGAAGGAGAACGACCACGACTAGGATCAGAAGGAGACGGAGCAGGAACCGCAACAGTCTGATGCTCACCTCCTCCGGCCACAAGCAACATTTAGACCCGGGCAAATGGGCGAACCTCCCCACGAGAAACGCATGTCGGAGACGAAGCCGCCGCAGTCAATGGGTAACGGCGTAGTGGGAGGAATTACGATGGGGAGTGGCGCCGCGACGGGTAGCGCAGGCAGGCATCCGGCCGCCAGCGGGGACGCCCAGGCGTTAGACTCAGGGGGAACCGGTAGAAAAAGCGGAAGCGGGAAAACAGTGTCGGGACACCCCGCGGATTACGACGACACGGTTCCGGAATACTGTTCGCAGCTCATGCAGGTGGTGGCTGGAAAACCGCACTACTATTCGCTCTTCAAAGCTTGCGTCAGGCAGCAGAAGCAGATCACCATCAAGGTGGGTTTTATATGGAAGGAGTTGGAGTAGGAATAGGTAGGGGTAACAGTTTTCCACGTGGGGATGCCTTTGTTGTAAGATTCCCTACCTTGACAGAGATCTTCTCTGGTTTCCTGGCAATTCATTGAAAGACATCGCCATCGCGCGAGAAGATACAACTTGGATCGGTTCCATCATGATCGGACTCAGCATGTACCATCACACCAGGGGCACACTTTTGGGCTGGAGATGTTGGAGATGTTCCTGCGAGGTTATGATCCGCGCGCTCATGTGCTGTTCGGGAAGATTCGGAACCCTTACATGAAGGCGCCCGTGCCGGAATCCGTCGGCCAGGCACAGCGAAAACTGGGAATTCGCTCGACGCCGGGAAGCGCCAGAGAGAAGGAGCCGGAGGCGGCGGGCGATGATCCCACAGCTGCAGCGGCGGGAAGCGTTGGCGGCAACGGAACGTACTCAGGAGGAAACGTGCAGCCGGAAAACATGAGAAAGCAGCTGAAGCGGCGAGCGTGCTGTTTTGTAGCGTTGGATGTTTTCCTCTACTTGTATCGGTCCGGGTGAATTTTTCTGGGATTGAAAGTAGAAAGCATCCGCACATTGAAAGTAGAAAGCATCCGCACTGACTCCTCGTTGCAAAGAATTTGGCGTCGCAGGCCAATGGTCGTAAGAGTATAGTTTCTGTAATTCCAGGTATGCGTCTGCAGTCATCGATCTGACCGGGGGGGGCGAGAGCAGCAGCCCAAGCATCATCGAGATGGAATCCCCCGCGTTGCGACGGCCGAAGCGAAACGAAGAGACCGCTTCGCACGGTATTAATTTACTGAAGCGGAGTCGGCTGCTTTACTCTGAGGAGCTAGCGATCCGGATAGAGCCGAAGCGTATGCGTAGAGGTTTCCTCAGGAGTGAACACATTCGGGCTGCACTTCTACTTGTATCTTGGCATTCGTGTGCATACCGCGAAACAGGCGCCGCGCCAGCCGGTCGCGGCACGAGTCCTGCACCGTCGGCAGGACTGACGTCGATCTTCAATCCAGACGTGGCCTCCGGTGGTCGAGTGCGAACCGAAAATGAAAGTCCGCGCGACCGGACCAAGGGCCGGCGTAACGCGTTCGAGCGCAACAACCGGTACGTGGAGCGTTTGTATGGGAATAATCCGCCGGCGCTGGCTGCATCCGGGCCGGCGGCGCTGCAGCCGCTCGGGGGGAATTTGGGAAAAGTGTCGGAGTACAAAGCGGTTTTCACGGCGAACAGTATCCCCGTCGCGCACTGTCACGAAAAGGAGGACGTCAGGGCGTTGAAGTCCGAGTCTGACGCATTGTACGGAGAAATGAACAGCGTCGGCGCCGCGGCCAACACACTCCAGGAGAGGCACAGCCCGGCCACTTCGAATATCCCGTTGCGTCCGGCGGTTTCGGGCGCGGGCGGTAGCAGTAGCAGTAGCAGGTCAGCAAGAGGCGCGAGTCGACCCGGTGCTCCGGGCGGATACGATGTCACCTCCGCGCCCGGCTTCTTCGCTCAGAATGACTTGGAGACGGACGAGGCGCGGCAGGAACGACTCACAGATGCAAAGAGCAAGAGCCGGAAACTTAATCGGCCTGGTGGCCCACGCCCACTCCCAATGCACGGCTGCATAGCGCAGCCGACCGCTGTTCCAGCGTCCCGGGCGGCGCACCGTGGTGGAGACGTAGGCGCTCGAGCGGCAGGCTCTTTGATTAACGAGGACGCACCGGCATCGAGGGTGGAGCTGGAACGCTTTAGGGAGGCGGGCAGCATCATGGAAATACGGGAACTCGGGAGGTGGGCGTACGAGTTGCTGGGGGTAAGCTTTCGAACAGCTGAGCTCAGCGACGTGAACGCAAAGTGGAGGGCGTTGATGAAGGTATCCCTGAGTGGTTTATGTAACTGAGGGGCCTCGACAAGGACACGTAGGCGAATTGGGAGGGTACACGTTTGAAAGTAGTGCTAGCCGATCAGAAAGCTAAAGGGAACCCTGAGCGGGTCAATGAAAATGATGACGCAATGCCCCCCACCGAAAAATGACTCCACAGAAATTCCATCCCGACAAGCTTGTCGGCACGAGCGGGAAGCACACGGAGCTGTTCCGGCAGGTCGTGGGGAAGGTGACGCGCGCCAAAACCGTCGCTGAGAACGAGATCGGGCGCAGGTCGCATGACGCGCCCGACAAGCTTTGCGGCATCCGGGCCGCGTGTCAGAAGTAGCGGTAGACCTAGACGGGGAAGGATCAGGAGCCTCTGCCTCGTCCACGAAGCTCTGCGGAGGTCCCTGCAACGGGGTGGTTCCCAGCAGTGCTTGCAGGGACCGCCTTGCAGCGGAGCCGTCCACCGCTGTCGCCGTCTTGCGGGTGGACGGCTCCGTTGCCGTCCGGTCTGTGTCCGCGTTCGAGCTGGAGACGAAGTCGCCTGCTATGGAGATTAGCGACGCCCTTCTTTTATTGCCGGAGGAGGCGAGGAGCCTCTTGCCCGAGGTGGACCTTGCAGGTCTTGATGAACCTCCCGGCGCAGCTACGGTAAGAACCGACGTTGGTGCCTGATCATGATGCTCGGGACTTTTTCGCACCGAGCGGGACTTTTTCGTCGCAATCGACTTCACCCGGTAGCCTGCCGCGAAAGGGGAAGACTGTAGAAGCGGCAACCACTGCAGCTGCTTCAACAGCGTGAAGGTAGTCTTCACGGCGAAAAGCCTAAAAGGGATGGAAGCCTTCATTTTGGCTGGATGATGAATCTTCCCGATAGTGGTCAGTGGTAAATGTTGCAAATCATGCAATCTTGTATTTTATAGTGGAAAATAAACTTCATCTGGCGCAAAAATACGCGTATACCGAAATTGTTATTTTTGTACGTTTGTCCTTACAATTCGAATTCCTGGAAGGGTGGGTAAGGTACCAACTAGGTACTTGATGTGCATCAACAACAGGTCAGTGAAACTATTCACTGCTCAGTCAACGAATACGAAATGGGGGAAAACCCAATAGCATCACGGGGAGTGGGGGGCGATCGCGCGCGGTCGACGGAAAACCATACTTACCTCGTCGATCGCACCTGGTGACGGCAGGCTCCCGTGCGTAGGCTGTACACGATCGGATTGGAGTTGCAACGGATGGGACTTACTCTTACGCACGCGGCAGCTTGCGTTACGCATCACACGCAGCAGCAGGGTGTTCTTCGCTTAGTTCTGACACGAAAGCAACCGAACGGAAACCAGGCCAAACCTCCTCTTCAGCATTCGATGGAATCCACACAAAGCAAAGAGGACCTTGTCTTTGTTTCGAGTTCTGAAGCCCAAGCCCAAGCATCCACGGGGATAATAGGATCATTAGGAACATTCAATGAGTCGCGAGGGTGAGTAGTGATTCTGGTTGGGGTACTAGGCTGTGCTGGCTGCTTGTGCTTAGTTGTGCTTGTGGTCCACGGTTTTTCCTACTTTTTGTTTCAGAAACGTGACATAATGCTTTTCGTTCACGTCCTCGTTACCATGGCGGCGGACATCGATAGAGGAAGGAGGAGAATCTCTCACCCGCCAAAATGTGACTGGTAGAGGACACGAAGGGAGGGACACGAAAAAATGAGCCGATGCTATGGAAGAGCTTTGGAAATGGGACTCGAGTACCAGTACGTGTAGTTGTAAAGTATTATGCTGGCCGCGTACACGATCAATCCCATGATTGCTATTTTGTGTGTAAATTTTGCCGTCTAAAAATCATGCTAAAAATGATTATGTGTGAAGTGTGCCTGTGCCCCCGTGCTACTAGATGACTATGACTAACAGGTCTAAGAAACTGAAAAAGGTCTTATAATAAAAGAGACTTTGGAGCCCGCCCCGACACCTCTACTGTAGGATCAGCGAGCAGCGCTTTTTGATATAAAGCTGTCGCGCGGCAAAGTCGCATGTGCTTCCAAGCACGTTTTCATTGTATTCGTCGCTGCGTGACAAACTACTTCCGCCGCATGTTTTTCATTCTCTAGCGAGAAAGTGTTTTCATCTCCGCGCATGGCATACGAAAACGAACAGCACTGCGGCCCGGCCGCTCATGCCAGCAACTACACCTCACAAGATTTCTTTCGCGCCCGGTATCTTTCTGATGGCCCAGATCATAGGCCACACGACTAGATGCACGGAAACCAGCACGCACACGTAGCCGAGCGTGATGCCACCGCTGTTCAGCTGCGTGGCGCTGATCAAGGCACCGTAGCCCCATTCCGGGTCTGCCTTTCCGTGAGCACCGTCTTTCACTCCCACGCCCTGCAGGCCCCTCTCTGCGAACTTGAATCCAGGCACCATCTCCGGCATGACCACAGTCTGATCCTGCGCGTGCACCTCGTGGTTGTAGTACAGACCGTGGTCGCCGAGGCCCATCAGATGCCAGAGACAAGAGCGACCAGTCATGAAGACCCCAGCGGCGTCGGCGGGGAGGAGCAGCCCACCGCGAGGACCTTCCTTCAGGTTCGCAGCCTGTCATGATTATCCGCGGAATTAATTTTTTGTTTTTATTTTTTTAATCAAATGAGCAGCACCTGTGACGAGCAGCACCTGCACCAGCACCATGATGTGCCATGAAGAAAGAAACTATTGCAGGGGGTGGAGAAGAAGAATTTATAGGTTTTGAGTTGTACCTCCGGTAATGCCAGCACCCGTTCTCGTTCCATTCTGCAAGCGAGCTCGAGGAGAGACATCCAGCCGTAGGCGACGAAATCCAGCACGAATTGGTGCAGGAAGTACACGCCGAAGCTGGAGTCGGAGAGGAAGGTGAGAAACGCGTTGGTTTTGTCGCACGTGTGCGCGAAAATGCGGAACACGAAGATCACGAGCGACATCGTCGGTAATGACACGATCACGTACAGGGCTGCGAAAAGCGGCGTCGTCTCGGTGCTCTTATTCCCTGGCGGGAAGTGGAAGGGCGGACGTCCCGCTAAAATGGCGGCCGCGGAAATCAAGGCAACCGAGACGGCAGAACAGACGTACACCGCGACGATCTGGCACCGCAGCGATTTCAAACGCTGGTGCTCGAACACCTCGTCGTAATCGTTCGATTCATTTTTCTCGTCGAGGGGACGAGCTTTATCGGAATTAATGGCACCTACTTGTTCTCGTGTTTGCTGGTGGTCGCCATCATGCTGCAACAATGGCTCCCGCTGGTTTATTTCCCGCTCTGGTTCTTGATCCTCGTGACTCGAAGACGGTGTTTCAAGCTCCTTGGTGTCGTCCTCTACCTGAGCCTGATCCTCTTTCAGTTTGATGGTAACCAAAGTGTTCTCGCGCACGAGCCAGTGGTTTTTCTTCGCGATCGCGCCGGCCAGAAAGAAGAACATGCCAAAGATTGGTCCGTTTCCGGGCATAGGCGACAGGTTCCAGAGCATGGTCTGATCTTTACTACGACGGCTTGTGGCGTAGCAAATCCACGCGGACAGCACGGACACGGCAAGGCTGTACAGCAAGATCCGCGCGTAGCTGGGCACTTCGCGCATCGTCGGCACGTCCGTCAGGCCGCGCGGGAACACCAACGCGAAGCCCAGACAGAGGACCGTGAGCATCTGTAGAAACCACGCGAAGTGCGTGTCCGTCGTTAGTGAGTCGAACACGGAGAACCCGACCTCCTCGCCGGTTTTCGGGTCCAGCTTATGCTTGTCGTGCAGCCGCGGAAACACCACCGCTTTGTAGACGAAGCTCTGGTGCAGCGGCCACAGAAGGAAGAAGGTGAGCAACAAGGGCAGCCCGTACCGCTGAAGCCGCTTCCGCGTGAACTGGTACACCCCCTGCTTCTCCAGGGACGAGGGCGTCATCAGCCCGGCGATGAATAAAAAGCAGGGAATCACCAGCATGGCTCCGCAGCCGAGGAAGGTGGTTCCGATCCACGCGAAATTGTTATCCTTAAAGTTGAACAGGTGCCACGCTTCATCGTTTCCACGCAGCCCAAACATGATCGCCGTGTGCCCGGTAACCACCAAAAAAATCAAGAAAGACTTCAGGTTGTCCAAGTAGTGGAGGCGAGGTTCTTTTTGAAGAGTAGGCGAAGGGGCAGTCCCCCGGTCCTCTTTGGGTTCTGGCTCTTGTACTTGTTGTGCTTCTCGTCCCAAATCGTTGGCTCCGCCGCGACTCCTTCGCGGGAAGAGGAGGAGTAGCGCCAGGATCGCGATAGTGTACGTCATTTCGTGGTTAGCCGGACGGGGGTTAAACTCGGCCTTCCTATCCGTGAACATGGCCCCGTTCCGACTTCGCCCGTAGAGGAAGAACAGACCGAAGAAAAGGGTCACCGCGATGCACACGTAAACGATCTGCCCGACACTCCACTCGAGATCCTTGCTGTGCCTTTTGTTCGGGTGGTGGTTGCTGCCGTGCGGGAGCAGGGGGGCGCGGTCGCGCCCAATGGACAGCGAGACGCGGTCCGTCATCTCCGTGATGAAGTCTTTGCGAGCGGAGTCTGCTCATTTTTTTTCTCCGGGCATTTGCTACGAGAACGAGCCATCTTTTCTTTTGGCTGCTGGCGGGGAGTAGTTAGAGAAAGTATGGACTCAACGAGTTATATATAATTTCTCCGGGCGTGGTGGAAATTCCTGGTATAATATGTCAAGAATTCCAATTCGATATACCGAGTGGTTGCTGTTCATCACACGAGTGCGTGTGCGTGATGTCACCTCGTAGGAGGCGACAGCAATTGGAACGGGGACGAAGGTCTTGCTATCTGCCTCAGGTTTACGGATAGGCGTTGGGGCGGCGCCGATATTCGTACAACGGATGTGCGGCCATTACGGAAATGCTTGCACTACGAAATCATAGTCATACCGATGACATTCCCCCGTTAAACTACTTACAGCCCCCCGAGAGACGAGCACATAGCTGTTGCAATTAAAAAAATACGATGCCCAAACAAATTTCGCAGTTAGAATTTTTTTAAGCAGTTTTTTTAAGCTCCAGACTGAGCTGTATTTTTTCGCGGTTACAATTAGAAAACAAATCAATGCTCAAGAACGCTTGCTTTCTACGGGGGGAATCACAATCACCTTCAGCCACGGCCTGCGTGGAAAACGGGAAGCGGAACGTAGCAAGACATGGAAATTGCCAACTTCGGTCGTTTGACGTCCACGGCCGCGACGAGGCATCACGAAGTCCGACATGGACATCAGAAAAGTACTGTGCTGGACTCACTTACAAAATAAAGATAAACCAGTATACGGATCTACGAAGCACAGGGACAGTGACAGAGGAAAAGAGAGAGAGAGAGAGAGAGGCGACATACGCAGGAAGGCACGACTCGCGAAGGCTGGTTGTACTAAAAAAATAGCAAATACAGACACTGGCACTGCATAGCAGGCGTGGAGAATAATGAAGCTAGCATCATGATCGAGGATCATCGCGCCAGAAGACAGCTCGACATGGCTCATACTGTCCAGCAGAACAAAGCCACCGACACGTCGACGTCCCACAGAGGGGCTGTCCTGTTACGAAACATAGAGGTGTCCTGTTCCGCTGGAAGAAGGTCTCTCCTCGTCGTAGGAGCCGACCGCCTCCTACATGACGTACACTTCTGAGTCTGGGAGTGAACCTGTATGCGGCTTGTTGCCGACTTTCGACCGCAACCGCCGACGCCGGAAAAGCGTCACGTTTTTGGCAGAGCCTTCGCCACACCCTTTTCCACCAACATTTAATTCTTTCTCGGCGAGTACACCTTCTCCAGCCAGTAGTTTTACAATTTGCATTATGTCTTCATCCGTCAACGAGTCGTGCTTCTCCGCAGAAGCATAGAAGAACAAACGGTGGCTCTCGTCGACTTTTCGCAACCCGATCAGGTCGTCGTCCCAGAAGCTGTTTTTGTACGTATCTGTTGATGTCTCATTCAGGCTGTGCAGAATCAGTTTCTTCGTCGTCTTCCCTCCAGTATGAGAACCTTCGCCAGCTGCTGCAGCTCTAGTACTACTTGCGCCCACCTCTACAACCTGAACCTCAGCCTCCCGATATTGCGCGAACCACTCGGCTTCTCGCGGGACCACAATCTCGTCCTGCAAAAACCGGATCAGCAAAATGCCACCCAAGCCTTCTCGATCCCCAACACCTCCCAGATGAAGGCCCCCAACGCCCCCTCCCCCGAAGCCGCGGCCTAGAATGTTGTCGAGCAGCCGCCCTTTCTGCAGCCCTCCGTCCTCCTCGTTCCCCTCGTTGTTTAGCTTCCCCAAAAACGTATTCGCGTTTTGGAAGGCGGCGAAGTCGTGCGGATTGTAGACATACCCCGCGGGACCGATCAACTTCTGCATCCACGGCCACAGATACGCCTTGTGGATGATCCAGTCGGTGAGCGGCTTCAGAAAGTCCGGCACGCTTCCGGGGGGGAGGGATATCACGCCGCGCTGCGGACCGCCGACGGAGATGAAGTAGCGGATCCGGCGCGGGAGAATGCAATTCTGCAGCACCCACCTGCCAACCATGCCGCCGTTGCTGTGCCCAATGATGGCCATGTCCGGACGAGGTTTTGGCAATATCTGCTGCTCTTGTTCTTTTGATGGTTCGAGCGGAAGAAGCTTTCGAGCCTGGGGTTCAAGAGCCTCGGATCCTGGTGCTGCACCTTCCCCTGCAGCTCCTTGTTCAACAACATCAACATTTTCTTCATCGACTCCGAACGCCGGGTGTTGCTTTAACACCTCGCACGCCCGTCGCGCCTGCTGGTCGATTGCGGTGAGAATCGTGGCCGCCTTCTTCGCATACTCCAGACTGTAGAAGGCATGAGTGTCGTGGAGTTTGCTGGTGAGAAACTCCACCTCGTGCTGCTCGATGCCGGCGTCGGCGCCGAGACCGTGAAAAATCGCCACCGGAATCTTCTGCTGATTTGTTTCCACCGCTGCGCCTGGGGGCGCGAGCAACGAAGTAACTAGCGCGCATCTGAGGAACAATCGCATTCGCAATGGCAATCCGACCTCTTGACGTGACGCGGCGGCCATGGCCATCTCTAAATTCTATATCGATTACTTACTTGTCTAACGAAAACGATCGCGATGCACATGCACAGTCAGCTTCTACAACTACCTCGAAGGCGATCGCGATTCACATTCGCGTACTGTTGCTGGTGCTTCATTCACATTCGTGTGCTGTTGGTGATCCTCACAGAGTCTTTCTTTTCTTGCTCAAATCCTCTGAGAACGACATCGGAGAAGTTCATCGCAATCGCTGGCCTTTCAGCTCAGCCCGGACCAGCTGGCCTTTCAGTTCGGCTTTCATCAGAAAATCGCCGGTGGGTCTCTCTCACACCACGACATTGCGTCGGAAGTAGAGGCGCTGCGTCGCGTCATCCTCATCCATGTCTTCAGAAGGATATAAGTAGACGCCTTCGCTGTGAGCTATGTAGAGAGGCAACAAGAGCCAGAACATCTTCAGACGTCTACAGCGGCTCACTCCTGATTCAGCCACGGGTGCCGCAGCGCGTCCTTGAGGGAGATGCGTTCTTCGGCTTTCTTGCGCAGAAATTTCCGGATCAAATCCTTCGCGCTCTCGCTGGCGACGTCCTCCCCGTCCTCCGTGTGAAAGGCGATGTCCTCCTCGACGATGGACTTAAACGTCCGCTCCGTCTCGCTCCTCCTATGAAGGGGCCACCAGCAATGGTCGCTTTCAGAGATCGATGCCCCGTTGTTCGGAGTAGGGGCGGCGGGGACCGATGAGCGATTGCCAAGGAATAGGCAAGGAATAGGCAAAAAAAAAGCCAGCTGCAGCCTCTACGACTACGATCAACGGCGCTAGAAGACCAGTATGAAGGCACGGCAAAATGGTGCACAAAGAGTGGCTCTTTCTTCTTTGATGTGTGTTGCGGAAAATAGCCACGCTTGCTCCTAGTACAAGAACTGCAGCCCTCTACTTTAATAAACTTTTTCGGACCACCAAAGGAACAAACCCCAAAAGGCGCCCCAAATTTTTTTCATAGCCCATTTACAACCATCGACGCTGGTCCCTCTCATACATCGTCTCCGTCGCGCGCCGCTCGAACGGAGGGCGGCCGTAGAGGAACTCGTAGAGCAAAATCCCCAGCGCCCAGATGTCCACGCCGAACGCGTGCTGTTGCTTGCGCACCATCTCGGGTGAAAGGTAGTCGAGCGTGCCGCAGAGGGTCTCCCGCCGGTCGCTGTCAGACTCGAGGTGCACAGACCAACCAAAGTCGGCCAGTTTCAGCACGTCGCCTGTTGAACATGATAAGTTGTGATTAGATCATTGGTGTGGCGAGAAGGTGTAGAGTGAGGTATATGCTCTCGGAGCATCGGTCCGGCGCGGTCCTCTGGCCATCCGGACAAAACCGTCAAACCACCCACAACCAAACGCTCAAGACTGCTGCTGCCTATGAAGTGGCTTCAAATAAGCTCCTAGTGCTACATCTGAAACCGTATCACCCGCACCCAAACGCGTAAAAAGATATGTGCTGCTTTGACTGGTTGGACTACAATCTGACAACAATTAAAGCGTACCTGATCCGTCCGCCGCGTCGCTCACAAGGATGTTTTCCGGCTTGATGTCCCTATGGATCACGTGTTTGTCGTGGCAGGCCTGTATCGCGAGCACCATCTGGCGAAAGTAGTGCGCGGCGAGCTTTTCGTCGAGTCGTTCGTATTTGCCGAGCACGTGGTACAGCTCGCCGCGGTTCGCGCACTCCAACGCCAGGTACACCTTCTCCTCGTCGTAGAAGTACGTGTACAGTCGGAGGATGTTTTCGTGGCGAAGGTGAGACTGGATCAGAATCTCGCGCCGCAGGTTGTCCGTCACCTTGTGCTTCAACAGCTGGGACTTGTGGAGGATCTGGTGGGGCGGGGGGTGGGTAGAAGTGGATCTTCGACATCGACTCAATAAATATCAAAGTGTGGCAGGGAATCCGTCTTCGTCAAGAGCTCCATCAGGAGAGGTGTAGTTGTGAGTAGGTCAGTATGATCCTACGATCAATTGGCGAACGACGCGATGCCGCCGCAGGTGATCCCGAAGGTCAAGAGTACAGGGTAAACCGAGATCATCAGCAGCACCGATGTCGTACACCACAAACGGACCGTGACAAGTATGGTAATAGTACGATTTTGGCCTATCACCTAGTCACAAGTCAGCCTGTGGTGGCGTAGGATGTTCGTCGTAGTAACGTTGGTAGTCTGTATTGCCTTACAGAGGCAGTATACAGTGTACGCGTATGGTCGTATAGGTGTGGGAGGGTGGGAAAAAAGAAAATAGACACACAACGTGGCACCTTCGTAACAGTCTTCAGCCCGTGTATGTATGCGGTCAAGTACGAGAGACACAAGACAGGAAGAGCTTCGACGGATCCCCTTCAACTTCCGATATTTATGACATAGCAACAAGTACATTTACTCGACATACAACTTGAGTTCGGTGTATTAAAAGTAAGTATTTACCTTGAGCGCGACGATGAACCCGGTGAGCCTCTCCCTGGCGAGGTAGACATTGCCGAATTTTCCCCTGCCGAGCAGCTTGCCGACGTCGAAGTCCTCGATGGTGTACGGATTTTCCGTCGATCCCTTCGTCCCAGCATGATAATTGTTCCCCAAAGAAGAGGACCAGTCCACGGCGATGTCTTTTCGCAGCGACAACCGGCTCAGCTTCGTGCTCAGCGCATCGACTAGGTGATCGGAGGTACTATTCTTTTTCTTCTTCTTTGTATCGCCCGCGCCGTCAGATGGTGCTTCATCCGCTTCAGATTCAGAGGACGACGTCACTTCGACTTCATCCGACGGGGTCGTGGCTGGCCCTTCCTCGTCGTCGGAAGACGTCGGCGGGCAGGAGGACGACGAGATGCAGGAGGCTTCATTTTTCTGCCGTGCGGCGGAGCGAAAACCGCTCCCCAAGTCGGCGGGCGGTGAAGTGCGGAATGCGACCCCCTTCGGCGGCGAGGAGGAGGACGAGGATGCGGCCTCTCGTCCCGGGGTTGCGGAAGAACCCAGGAAGCCTACTTGATGGTCCTGCTGCGCGGGCATCCGATGACCAGATGCTGTTGTTTCTGTTTAATGATGCGGAGATCTCTACGAATAGCTCGTACGTCTACGAATAGCTCGTACCTGAAGAAGTGATTGGGTGCGCCTCGTCTCTCGGTATTCCGTTTGACTCCGAGTGCTGGCAGACTGACACGACAGGAGGAGACTCTCACTGTATACTAACTCCAACATGCGACTCAATGGACATGCACAAGCCCCCCGAGAAGAAGATCAGTATTTTTTTTTAAATTTCGCGCCCCTCTTTAGTCCACTAGCTTAGCGGTATCTCCTGGCAACTACGGTCCCACTTTGATGCCGCGCAGTATTTTCTGCCTGACCCGAAGCTGACGTCGAACCCCCCTTCACGAACAAGAAACCCGGAAAATAGGCACAACGTGGCCGCCAACACCTGTGGTTCTTTAACGTTGAAGATTTTGGTTTTTCTACGCCTACGTAATCCGGATGCTGGTGTTGTAAATTTCGTCCCAAAAACTATTGTACAGAAGATTCAGTAGGTGAGTGACTCGCCTACCTTGATGAAGCCGTAGTTGAGGTACATTTGCATTTCATTGCGGTTGCTTGACTGACATGCACTCTGAAAATATTCTTCTTGGAATTAGATCCTACTATAGGTAAATGTAAGTATATCTGATGACAAATATGTACAAGCATTCGGACAAAACAAAACCCGCGAAGTCGATCCTTAACTCAGAAATCCGTCGTCATGCGAGATAACAAACCATTTCAAACAAATCAGAATGACAGCCAAGAAGCGGCTCCGTCAATATACGAGCACTATTTCTTTGTGAGATGAAGGATGGCAATTATACACCTCGAGCCATCAAGACGACGATCGAGATCGTCTAGAAGAGCTATAAGAAAACATTCCAGAGACGTAGGGCCCCCGTCTAGTCTAGAGGTAAAGAAAACATTTTAGGGACGTACTTACACATCCTAGGTGGTGCCTTACCGTTTGCATCTTCTTGCAAAAAAAGATCGTATTTACTCCCGGAACGCGAACCATCCGATTCCACTGTTGGAGTTATAATCCATCGAGTAACTAAATCTTTGTAATGATACAGCTATTGCTCAGTAGTGCGCGAATTTGTATTCGATTAGCTCCACCACTCGC
This sequence comes from Amoebophrya sp. AT5.2, assembly GCA_005223375.1. Taxonomy (NCBI): domain Eukaryota; class Dinophyceae; order Syndiniales; family Amoebophryaceae; genus Amoebophrya; species Amoebophrya sp. AT5.2. Next base: position 1,120 of record RXOD01005256.1, on the reverse strand, counting down.
GGCGCCAGCTGGTAGACCACACACGAGCAGAAGTGCGCCGCGAAGTCGCTGGTCATCGGCAGTCTTCCTGGTTGGAGGTTTTCCTTCAGGACCAAGCGCGACATGAGGTACAAATCCTCGAGGTTGTCGCCCCTCAGCTCGCTGCTGTTCAGCTGGGACCTACCATGCAGGAGCGCGCGCTGCGCGACGGAAGCCTCCGTGCTTCCCGGGGGCTTAATCTGTGCGATGATGTAGTCCGATGGAGGGCGGCGGGGTTTTCGTTTTCATTTTCCGATCGATTCGTGCACGGTTGTTCGTAGTTATCCTTATCGTTTTGGTGACTAAGTATACGATACTCTTGTTACTGGACTACACCTAAAGGTCCTAGACTATTTGGTCGTCAGCTCACGATTATAGCCGCAGTGACAAAAATGCACCATCGACCCGGGGAAAATAATCAAAAAAAAACCCGGCTTGTTCATACCGGCACTTGTGGCAGTATTTTTGCTGCTTCTTCCAGTTGTCCCTTCGAGATGTGCACGGTGACTTCCCACACCAGCGGCCACAGGTCCCGCATCAGTTCTTGCTGTAGGATCAGGTCTGGCAAGCAGTACTTCCGCAGCAGCATGTGGAAGAAGAACTTCAGGTAAACCTGCAAGTAGTACTTCGCGTCGACGATGAACTCAGTTTTGCTCACCACCTTGTACCTACTCTCCTTCAGCACCGCCACCTCCTTCAGGTGCGCGTCCAGAAGCAATTCCGCCCACTCGTTGAGCCTTGTGGAGAGTTTCTCCGACTTCACCACGTCGTAAAGCCCCAGCGCGACCTCCATCCGGGTCCGCAGTTTCCCGCGCATGGCCTGGTAGCTCGCGTCGTACTTCACGATGTCGCGGTAGGGCGAGTGTACAGAAGCGATGGACCGAAGCTCGATCGATATCTTTATCTAGAAAGTGAAAGAGGACAGCAAGATACCTAGAAAGACAGAAGCAGGAGCAAAACCTTTTTAAACGAGGGCTAGACCACGCACGGCCGGACAGTACGGATCGCCATTGAGTGAAAAATGAATCAATCGCGGCAAAAAACTGTCCAAGAGACAAAGCTGGCTGGGGGCTGCGGGGCTCGATGAGTGCGTTTAAGACCC
>RXOD01005255.1:0-15063 GCA_005223375.1 Amoebophrya sp. AT5.2 | reverse complement strand
CTCCCAAACGTCGGCGGAGCGATGGCGGTGGTGGTCAGGGACAGGCCGAGGAAGATTCAAACGAGAACGAGGACGATTGATCAAGATAATAGAATTTGAATGGTTAATGTCGGGGACGAACACGACTGCCAACTCTGACTCCGTCTCGACTGCCTCCTACAGTGAGTCGGACCTTGAGCGCAATTGCTCTTGCCGTATACGAATCTATCAGCATCAACGCTCCAGGATATGAAGGAAATTGCCGCTACCTGATCAAACAATAAATATCGGCCAAAGGTTAAGGAGTCCGCTGCTCAAACTGCAGACTGTAATAGTCTCCCGGGAAAAATGGGTATAGGCTGTGGCTGTTGCGACAATAGAAACGCGCCCACTCTCTCATGCATGCTTATATGCGACACCTCCAAAAGTCGCTGCTTGAGAGGTGTCGAAAAATCCAAAATTTCCGTCTTAGATTCTCGGTCTAAAAGATACGCCAAGGCTGTTGAGAGTTGCAGCTGTAGTCTTGTTTCCCTTCGGCGAGACTCGGATCCGATTTAGGAGTTCTGACACTAGGATCCGACCAGGAGTTCTGACTGGCTAGGTAGGGTCCCCCACCGGTTGGTTATGCCACGTCTATGGTTTTCTATGTAGGGTCCCCCACCGCTTGGTTAGGGTGGGGCTGCTCCGGCAGATGCCAACTCTATGGCTTGCTGAGCAGTAAGGAAGTTGGCTGCGTGGTCTCCTGTGTTGATGATTTCACTTGTGTCCCCGTTGCCGGGCCTAGTAGTATCCCTATTGCGGTCAAAGTCATGAGGCGCCATGTCGAGTGCACTACTGGCGGCGTCGGTCTATTCGGAAGAGGACCTCCTCCATCGGCCCTCCCCCCCGAGCTTGAGTTCTATCCCCGGGCTTGAGGATCAGTAAGACCGACGCTCCGTCTTAGATTCTCGGTCTAAAAGATACGCCAAGAATGCGCGCCCGCACAGAGTGAATTGAAGAAAAGTATCAATCTCTTTCTCGTTCATCGATCGCGAAGCTACTTATCACTTTTCGATCGAACAACCAAGTCGCTGTCGTGAGGTCATCGATTCGATCGATCGTATCAAGTTTCAGTTCATCGATCTTCGACCCATTTTGAATTGGTGGTAAAGTACTTGTACCTCTAAGTAATGTCTTTCTTCGTGCAGAACCAGAAGCAGATGCTCATACTGATGCAGAAGCAAATAGGATACACCGGGTAGTTGTAGTTGCAGCGGTGAATCTGAATGAACTGTGGTTGTCGATTATGGAGTAGAAATACTACATTCATAGCTACATGGGCTCAGGCTAGCATCGATAGAAGTACTTAAGTACAAACATACACATCGGCACTGCTAAGAACTGCATGTGATCGCGCCAAATAGATTCCAGATCTCGTCGGTCCATTTTCGTTCATCTCGGAGACCCCGCACACACCCCCCGTCAACATGTCGGATACAACGAAACCGGTGATCAAGATGAATGGCCACCAACACCGCATGTCGGAATACCCCAACGAAAGGAAGATTTTCGTCGGCGGCCTCCCGCCCGCGAGCACAAATGAATCGCTCCAGGCCTTCTTCAAGCAGTACGGGAGCGTCATCGATTCCTACATCATGGAGTATCAGAAATAAAATATTTTATCCTGTTTCTAGTACCGATTTCATCCTATCCGATTATATCGTATCAGTACTATCGAAACTAACTTCCGATCGGCATCGGCCTTCATTTCTTTGTTGCTTAATAGTTTTGTTTTTTGTCCTCGCCGTCGTGTGCCCTCTGAGCCGCTCGGAAACGAAATACTTAAACTTCATCCGCAATAAATTTCTTCCAGCTACTTCGACCCACTGATGGGAGTGCGGCGGAGTCGTGGTTTCGGCTTCGTGGTGTTCGAGACGGAGGAGCAGACGGAGGCCGCGCTGCAGCGGAGACGGGTGCTCATCGACAACAAAGAGTGCGAGGTGAAGCGCATCGACGAAAGACGCAGTTCCCACGAGGGCAAGGCGGAAATCGAGTCCCGAAAAATCTTCTGCGGGGGACTCGCAGACACCGTGGACACGGTACTAACCATTCGTCGCGGATCAAAGTTGGAACTTTGGAATTTGGGAGGCCGGCGTACGGATCCGATATCTTCGGTATTGGTGTCAACAACTCTAAAAAAACTTCCGATAAAAAAGGCCAGGCTGGAGGAGTGTTTTCGCGCAATCCGCCACAGCTTCTGGCGCTGCGTGATGTGTAACGCACTGCGCGCAACGCGTGGCGGCGCGATGATTGGCGCCCATTCGTATAGAGGGGAAGGGGTGGGAAAGGCGCGGGGTAGGAAGCTATAAGGCGGTCGCATGACCTTACGGGGATTCCCCTCTCTGGGGGGTTTGTTTCTTTCTCTCTTTCTCTCTCTCTCCCACCAGGGCGCGTCTTCGTCTTGTCTGCCATCGCCCGACTTGATCAGCCTTCAATTAATCGGAACCAGTCTCGAATGCGGAAAAACAAAAAGCGGTGTAGTATCAATCTATTGCAAATCGAGAGAGTACTTCTAGAACTTCTGAGAACTAGCAGTGCAGCCGTAGCTCCAGTACAACGAACCCATAAAAAATGAAAATATGCAACGATCTCATGAAACTAAAAAAGGCCAAGCTGGAGGAGTTTTTCCGCGGCATCGACCCGAAAATTGTGGAGGCGCGCGTGATGTTCGATCCCGCGCAGGGGAGGAGTCGGTGTTTCGGGTATGTGACCTTCTCCGACAAGAGCTTCGTGGAGAAGGCCGTCGCGAACAGGGAAAACAACATCATCGACGGGAAGTGGGTCGACGTGAAACCCGCGGGTGGCGATCAGGGGGGAACTTTCGGAAAAAATCCGGGAAAGGACTTCATGGGAGGTGGAAAAAAGGCTCAGGGAAAGTTCGGGGGATCTAGAGAAAAAGGGATGAAGGGTGGAAAGGACCTTGGGAGCTACGGGTACGGCTACGGAAAAGGAAAAGGCGCGTCGGGAGAAAAGGGGGGAAAAGCAAACTTTGGAGGACAGGGAGGATGGTAACTAACTAATTTTTTTCCTACGATAGCGCTATCGGTACTGTACCGTACAGCGATCTGGAGGATGTCGTACAACAAATGAGGATGGCGATGAGGAACTCCTATGATTCGGCAAAAAATGCTTCACATTAATTATCAGTGGTAACATAATATTAGGTATTGACCCCCATTGACCCACTTTTTTCACATTCACCCGACATCAATGTATGACTTTGAACAGGGATCCTTACGCGGCGCAGTACAATCCAGCTGGCGGTTATCATCAACAAGCGTACCAGCAAGCGGTGCCGCAGCAGCAGATCGTGTACGGGCAGCATCAGGGAACGGCTGCGGTTCAGCCTACTGTGTACTACGTTGCGGACCCGAATGCGATGTACGCCTACGCGCAACCCCAGATGGTTCACTACGTCGACGCGAGCGGCTACCTCTACGCGGCGGGAGTAGGGGGCGGGCCCACGGCAGAGCGTATATTACCTACACTTCTTACTTAGACCCATAGATTTTTACGTTTTTTTGTCGATCGATTGCCGTGGTGTTTGCAATTTTAGCTATCAATGGCAATATTGCACTTTGACTGGTGTGGTCGTACGGCTATGCTTCGAGGATTTGCCGACATTCCGATATTTTTTTTCCGAAAAGGCAGCCCATCGAGATCGACACCACGTACCAGTACCTATAGCTAAGTATTTTTTTATGATACGGTACTATGTCATTATCAGTTTAGGTACTTGCTTCTGTTCTATCTAATAGCTATAAGTATGTAAAGGCGAAACCGAAAGTCGTAGACGTACTACTAAAGTCGCTAACTACGCTAAGCTTAAAGGTACTCTCTCAATCGAAGGATCCAAATCTCGATCGTCGTTGTGTAGTTTTTGTTTTTCGACGGAGCTGCAGCGGCTCCCGTCTTCATCGGGGAAGAGAATTGTGGATACAACGCGGAGCAGTCGATAGAAGCAACCCCAACCTCGAGCAGTCGATAGATCGCACACTGAGTAGCGGACTGGCATATCGGAGGAATTCGAATAGCGGAGTGGATGAACAGCAAGAAGAATTGGTGCAAGTGAATACGGAAATCTGGACCAGCTATCGGTCGCGCCCGGACAGTTGCTGAATAGTGTCGATGGAGTATGAATTTGCAGTTTCTGCCGCATCGCAGAACCCGCACAAGCTCCCGCGAAAAACGATTTTTCAATCCTCGCATCTTCTCCGAAACAGGCGATGGCATGGCCGGCGGTGGAGGGGGCCTCTTCTTTCCGGCGGCGCTGGGCGGCTGCTAGAGCTATCGGCCGCTACTTTTCATCGGTTTTTCCATCGAAGTAGAACTCGGCCGCGAGGTGGTTGTAATTAATGGCGAGAAGCCGCTGCTATGGAGGCCTGGTGCTGAGGAGCGACGGACGGAACGGGGTGGGATGCCTGCTGCCGTGAGTCGTGCAGCTGCCCCTCACTGACAGAGTTCAGGACTACCGAGGTGCACCCCATGCTCCACCACGCCATAATGCGGAAGCTATGACATTTGGGCTGCTCCACGACATGAAGAACGACGCGAGAAAGCGCTCCTCTTTTCGTTGTTCGTTTCTTCGATCATTCTTCACCCTGATCTATGAATGTATCATGGATGCTCTCCTGTCGGAGTCACTGGTGCCAGGCAGTATTTTAAATCCCTCCATGCAATCGATCGATCTCCGGTAGGTCGTCATAGCCTGTCGCTTCTAGAAGTGGCGAAGCGTATTCTATACTTTTCGCTACTCAACAACAGCTTTCATGCACCTGCTAGCATTAGTAGTTACCAATGAAATAGACTAAGATCTTCAGCGGGCCACTCTCACTGGTGCGCTGAATTATCCAATAGCTGCAGCTCTGGCTGTAGCCCACTTCACTTGGTTGATAGGGATTATGTTGGTGACGAAGAAATCTATAGCTGTAGTCACCTAGATTTTGGATGCGCAACGGCGGCGGGAATCTTGTGGAAAGTGATCGCATCCGCAAGGAGGAGGCTCAATAGTAGTGGAAAATGATCCCGCTCGCGCATGATTAGCGTAGATAAAGGGCAATTTTTGACGGTCACGCTGACTTGACTCTTGACCGTACCGAGATAGAGCTGTTATCGCCCAAAATAAACTTTAGTAAACGCACATTAGATTTTTTCTCCGACTTTCTTAGGTAGCACGGGAGAAAAAAATTTTATCAAATAACAGATTGCATCCGCATGGCATAGCTAGCGCCGTAGAAATGTCATCGCGACCCAAAGCTGAATTTCGGTCGCGAAAATAGCTGTTTCGTTTTTTATTTTAAAAGGGCCGAAGATTAAGAAATAATGATATGAGTAGCGAACAAGGCCAAGAACACAATATACTAGCTTCAGCTTCTTGCTTGCATCACACAACTTGTCTAAGGTATATCTATGGAAGACCCGCCTAGAAATCTAGGAAACGGGTAGGGCTTCAACTGCAATGCACTTGCAGCTCGGTTCGAACTAAGTAGGTGCAATAGGTAAAGGAATCGGACCACTATCGGAAAAGAATTGCATGTTTTGACCAGCAAAGAAAACCTGTTTATTGTTTTGAATCCGTCTTAGCTCGTCATCTGGTGTTTCATCCTCCATGATCACAGCCTAATCGATCAAATGAACTCGGCTTCAGCATGTCACTGAATCCGTCGCTGAATCCGTCGCTTAATTTTCGCATTGTTAGAAATTCTCTCTGAACTACGAACGAACATCAATTGATTCCACCTTCTCTAAATGCAGCATACGGTCCTGAAGCAGCCGCCACGCCGCAGCACCAACGGGCGGCCCCGTACTGATAGGCTGGGGGCGCCGTGGAGAACGAGGCTATCAAGACCCGATCGATCTGTAGCTGGACCTGGAGGAAAATGACAGCCAGGGGCTGAGATTCATGTGAGTACTCAGTGCGTATCGGCTTCTCATCATGCGTGCAGTTGGTGCGTAGTTCTCAGAGATTTTCTATAATATCACCCAGGAGTTTGAATACTAATAGAATACATAGTCTACTCAGGCTCAGCTCGCTGCCGGTCTGCGCCGGTGCAGCTGCTTGGAGTATGGCGACAACTGCAGCTGCAGAGACGCAGCACTTAAAAGCCGAGACGGAAACCGAGGTGTTCGTGATCTTCAGCCAACATCCGTGCTTTCTATCTTCTCTGTCTTTGTGTCTTTGTTCCGCGAGCCGAAGCCGATCGAGTTCGATCATAGAGGGATCATAGAGGGAGAGGGATGATACATCATCCGTCGATTGTTTTTCTAGAAGTTCTTGATATCAACATCAACCCTTTCGGTGCCCGTGCCGAACAATCAATCAATCACAATCTTCGATGAGTAGTACTACCAATCTAGGTTGTAGATGTAGAAACAGACAAATACAAGCCGAGGATGGGATTCTTGGGCAAGCTCCTCCGGCGGCGCAGTTCCAGCGCCAGTTCTCGGGGCCAGAGGCCCCCGCCGCTAAGTGACCATCATCGACCAGCCGCTGGCGAGCCGCATGTGCCGACTGCAGCAGCGGCTAATACTACCCTTACCGATCTGCAGACGAGAGGCCAAGTAGAGCGAGAGGCCAGCGCCAGCGCAGCCAACAAGACCGACGTTTCCTTCGTCGCGCCCCTCATCGAGGGCAGTGTGCAGACGCTGCCGCCCTCCGCGAGATCTCAGCAGAGTGCGCCGAGGGTCATAGGGCAAGCGATCAAGAACACACATGATCATGACGACCACCCTCCGTTCGTCGTGGGCCCCGCGGAAGTCTCCTTCGTAATCGAAGACAACAGCGGCACAGCGGGCACCTCTCAGACAGCGGGAGCTGCAACAGCAACAGCTTCGGCGACGTCGCCGTCCGGCAGCGCGAAGCGTTGCGGCTTCCAGCAGCAACGGAGCCAGAGCGACGCGCCCGCAGCAGCGACGCCGCATTCCCCTACTTCCCACCAGCAGCGGAGCTCGTTTGCGGAGTCGGGAAAGTCGAAGTCCATGCCCACGGTGAATCATGAGCAGCAGCAGTTGTCTCCCTCGTCCGCATCCGGGGCAAGCGGGAGCGCAGTAGGCGCAATCTCGCCCCTCCGCCTCGTCGTGCTCGGACGGGGGGGAGAGGGTGGTGCGGGGCTTGCTGTATCCCCCGAGCGGAGGAAGGAGGAAGCAAAGCTGCTGAAGAGGCAGTGGGTGCTGCAGCGGAAGGAAGACGTACAGCGGGGGCGGGAAGACGCGACGCGACACCTTTTGCGGGAGTCGGGCGTGGAGCTGGGAGGTTCTCGTATCGGTGGGCGAGAGGACGACGCGAAGCTGTTGCAGCAAGCGTGGACCAGAATCGACGTGCCCACGCCGAGGGACCGAGGCAGAACAGAGGTTGCTGGTGCCGCAACTTCGGTGCAGACGCTGCCGGTGATCATCACGGGCCCACCGCTTCCGGATCAACATGGCGGCGGGGCGAACGCCACATCTCCCGGGTCAAACCAGCAGCGCATGAAAAGCCGCAGCAGGGAAAAGAAGAGGGATCGCTCTTCGTCGAGGACGGGGTCGAAGATGAGCGAACCGGAAAGCAGCGAGTATGCGGTCTCGTTCGAGAGCCATTCGGCTTCGGGCTCGGAGGAGGAGAAGGGCGGGGAACCAGTGGATCTGCGGGAACAGGTCGGCCCTAGTAACTTCCCTAACCATGCTGTAGCTGATGGTGTAGCTGTTGCGCACGCGAAGCTAGAATCACATTCACAAGACCTAGAAGTAGACGAAGGAGCAGTTTCTTTTTTCTCGCACTCGTCCTCCGATGAGGGCGGCTGACTTTTTTTGTCTTTCAAAAAAGAAAAAAATCTTTGATGGTCGAGCGAGGGCGAGGGTTGTCAAGAACCCGGTTTCTCCTGAGTTCGTGATTTTTTTTGTCTTTCTTTCACCAGGAGCAGGATACATACACATAGCAGTTGCAGTTCGTAATCGTGGGGCTACATTGGTATCCCGAAGAAATCATCAAGCAGCCATTTTATCATTTATCTTCCTGATCATCGGTGCATGGAATTTTTTCATCGGCTTCCTCCACCCAACAGGCGCTGTGTTTCTGCGAGAGTTTCGGAGGGGATTCGATCAATTTCGTGTTGCGCGATCTCGTCGCCGAGGGTCTTTCGCCGACCCGTATCGAAGAGTGCCTGCTTCAATCGCGATCGCCGTCGCACCTCGCTGCCACCATCGGCGCCTCGCCATCCGCAGGAAATCTTGAACTCGAGTGCTTTGTCGACGAGCTGGTCGTCGCACGGAGCGACGGTACGCCGATTTCGTTTCCGCTCCTGGCCGAAGCCCACCCGATTGTTCAACGAGCCTCGGCCCACCCGATTGTTACAGTCGGAGCCTCAAGTAGTTCACGAAGTCCTACTAGCCTCAGATGTGGCGCCGCGGTAGTACTGGACGACTCCGCCTCGTCGCGTGAATCCGAAAATCCGCATGTCGTCCCTAGCCGCAGTTCGGCCACCGTGTTCCTCACGGTCCTCGGGAATTCCACGGAGGTGCAGCAACTCAGGGCCGCGACGGCCGAGTTTCATCGCCGGTTCTGCCCTTCGGAGGTTGTAACAGGAAGGAGCCGACACTTCAACCAGCCTAGTACTTCACCAAACACGCTCCGATCCTCGCACTTATCGCAGGAATTAAAACCCGCGTTTGCTGGGAAGAATTGGACCGATCGGCTGCTGCCGTCGCTGAGCGGGTGCTTCGGAGGCGGTGCTGCTGTGGTCGGATCGCAGCAGGCAGGAGCAGGCGGGACAACGCCAAAGTCGCAGACAGTGTCTAGTCCGAAGCTGGTGGAGCGGCCGGCGGGGCTGAACATCTTCCAGAACCCGTCGATGAGCATGAGCGCGAGTCATTCGGTCGCGACCCAGTCGGTCGGGTACGGTTCAACAGGAGTTGTACAACTGGGGCCCCAACAGTTTATCTACCCCAGCATCCAGATGGAGGGCCTGCACCAGACGATGGGGGGCTTTTTCGGCGCCGGAGGTACAGGTACCATGGGGACGAGCTGCAGTTCCGATTCCCACCCGTCAGCTGGGGTTGGGGGGAATAACCTCTTCGGCGGCAGCAGCAAGCGCTCCGTGGTGAGTGGTGGGCAGACGTGCGCAGGTGGTGCTGACCACGAAGCTGCTCAGCGAGAGCTTGTTGCTGCTGAGGAATGCGGGGAAATCTCGATACCGAACCCCGTTCTGGAGGTCTCGACGCTCTCGTCCAACGCGCACTTGGATTTGGGCGACGAGTGGATGGCGGAGGTGTCGCGGGTGGGCGAGAAGGTGCGCACCAGCCTGTCGAAGGTGAGCAAAAACAACACCCTAGCGCTCGCGATGGACCGAATCAGCAAAAGCAGCCTATCGGAGGAAAATGTTGAGATCCTGCAGGAAGGCGACCACGAAGTGGTTGGGCCGTCGCCGGAGCGATCGGAGGTACAATCGCATCAACAGCCAAGAGCTTCTCCTGCCGGCGCTACTAGTCACATGTTTTTGAGCTCCTCGCAGGCATCTGACAGCCGGTCGCACTCCGTTTCCGCCGCCGTGCATGAACTTCAGAACGGGGGCGGCTTCTTCTCGCCGCCGCTGCCCTGGCGCCAGGCGGGTAGCGACCAACAACATAGTAAGCCCCCCAGTCAACATAGTCACGGTTCCGTTTCCGCGCCCCAGTACGTGCGGGCCTTGCCGGCGCGGTCGCCTGTGCACTATCCCGTAGCAGTGCCTGTGCTGCAGCACGCGGACCACGACCTCGACCCGGCCTCGGACGTGAACACTCTGGAGGAGCGCGATGCCTCGGTCGGCGGTCGGTACTCGGACAGTAACTCCGTCAGCAAGCGGCGGTCGGCGTCGCGCGAGGACACAAAGCGGTTCGGGGTAGAAGAGAGCAGATTTCCAGCAGCAGAAATGACGGCCGGGGTGTCGGTCGTCCGCGTCGAAAAGGAGAAGCCATCGCCGAGCCCGCCGCCTCTCAGCAGCCCCGCCGCGGTTTCAGACGTGATCTCGAACGTCGACAGCGCCTACCCGAAGGAGCCGCCTCCCGCCACGCCGGCGGATTTCGCAGAGGAGTGGACTTCTCCAAGCAAGACCGCCCCCTCGTCGCCCGCGAAAACGGAGTCCCTGAACTGGCCTTTCACCAACCACGATCCCCTGCTCGAGGCCAAAATCACGGGGAAGGTGAAAATGTTTCTCTCAAATTTCTCGTCGAAACCGAAAGCGTCTCCTTATGCGTCATCAACTACGGGTACTGCCATGACGCAGAAGGAGGCTTTGGAGAGGTTGCTGCGGCAGTACGCGACCGAGGTCCCGCGGGCGGTGCCCGAAGTGGTGCGCGAGCTGCTGCGGGTGTTCCAAGTGGAGTGGCTGGTGGCCGAAGCGATGGAGGAGTTCGAGGAGCGTTGTTTGCACCCGAATAATGGGGCGGCCCAGGAGAATTGTGTCTGGCAAGCGGAGCAGGGGGATGTCTGGGAGGACGGTGCTGTCGTGGTGAAGGATAAAACGCGGACACCGACAAAGACGCCGGAGCTGCGGCCGGCGAGAATTTTCGTGGAGTACGGCGTAGCGGCAGAGACGGACGGCGGTTCGCAGGAGCAGGACGTTGAAAAAGTAACAGTAAAAGACCACGAGGAGGACGGGGAGCAAGGGTCGCCAACAACGAAACGGCGGAAGGAACGCGTGAAAGAATACTACTACCAAGCGAAAATGTATTTGGTCGTAGTATTGTTTCACGCGCTCCTTCCAAGCTGATGTGCATTTCCTTTGCAGATGTTACACAGAGTCAGTGAAGGAAAACTTTACTACGATCACCAGCTGCTATTCGATGTCGATCGAACCACCTTCATGTGTTTAAGTTTAGGTTCCAAATCACTGCAGGGCCTCCGTCGTGCGCCCCCAGACGCAGGAAGAGAAGAAGCAAGCCAAGGCGAAGGCCAAGGCCCGGACATCGGGCCGCAAAAAAGTCCTCGGTAAAAAGAAGCAACTCCCAGAAGTTTCCGAGTACGTCCGGACGCAGCTGCAGCAGGGCAACGGAATCGACGGCCGGGTCGTGGAGAGGCTCGCGCGGGGGCATTACCAGTCCCCGACCAAGCTGCTGCTCGACATCAACGTGCCGACGCCGCTAAAGCAAGGCGCGAAAGAACAACAACGCCCTCGGCAAGATGAAGATGAACCCGTAGTGCCGGCGCTTTCTCAGGGCGGTGAACGTGAACGTGAACGTGAACACGAATCCCAGGCACAAGAACTACTCGCCGCGGGAGGAGCCACACACCAGGACGATGAGGATGATGTGGTGGCCATGGGTAGTCCCGACGGTCCTGCAGTACAAGAGATGAACGTCAATACGGTCGGCGGCGCGCAGTCGGAGGGGGACCTCTTGGAGGATGAAACGTTCCGGTGGACCTCGACGTGGTTGTCGAAAAAGGTCTGTGGTCGCGTTGGACTGGAGGAGTTGAATTTGGTCGAAGAGCTGGGCGAAAGCATGCGGGCGCAGCGGGAGGGCCGCCACTACCCGCGGGTAGAGAACACCTACCACCACATCGATCAAGACCAGCAGTTCCTCTACGACGCCAGGCCGGTGCAAGGTGGGAAAGGTGGACAACAGGGTGATGAGGATTGTCATCAGCAACAGCATCCGAGCCGTGTGAAAGAACTCTCCAAGTTCTTCGAGAACAAGGGTTTCGTCGAGAACAACGGGGTGTCCCACCTGTACGCGGACGAGGTGGGATGTTACAACTCATCGAAGTACTGCGACCTCGAAGCGGGGCTGGGAGCTCGCAGGTTCGTCAGTTCCGAGGCTGAGGTTGACGGGCAACATGGGCAACATGGGCCGCATGGCTCGCGCGGCGGCGGCGGCAGCTCGTCGAGCAGTTCTGCGAGTCAGGGAGGCCACGACGAAAGATCCTCGGATGAGGAAAACCCTGAGTCCTTTCCCTTTGTCCGCGCTGTCTTCCCCGAGGAGTTTTCGGGCGCGTCCGATGCCATCCGCGCCGCCGACGTGGAGCAAGATGTGTTTGACTGCGAGCAGAATTCTGACGAGGAAGAGCACTTCTTCCAAACTTGCGCGAAGATGAATTCGGACTTGTACCCGGACGACTACTACCTTCGGGGACAGTTGGAGGAAATGGTACACGACCACTCGAATTCGAAAAGCAGCACGTACCGCTGTGTGTTTCCGGAGCAGCTGGAGGCCTCCGAGGAGGAGAAGCAGCAGGCGCACGAGCAGGTTTTGGAAGTGATTCGCCGGGACGAAGAAGAGTTCTTTGGGTCAACACCCAAGTCGGATTCCTACCTGGACCGCGAGATTTCGTTCGAGATTTCGCCACCCGTGCCGGATCTGAAGGTGTCCTTCCGCCCGTCGCAAGAAGGTCTCGGCGTCGATCCGGACGAGATCACGTTCGGAGAGCGCTCCGATGTGGAGGAGTCTGGTGGTGCAGCGGCCCAAGATGAACAGGAACACGAGGGCGTTTTTCTGTATTCGTCGGATCCGAAAGATGATGTACGTGGCACGAGCGGACGAGGAAGAGTAGTGGATGCGTCCAGCTCCGACGAGGTCGAACGGGTAGGTCCGTCGGAGCAGCACGCGGTGCAATCTTTAGTCACCGAGCTCGAGAAAACGCAGCTGCAGCAGATGTACTCTACAACTGGTGCAAACGTCGCGCGAACGAGCAACAAGAAGATGGCCTCTACTTCCAGCAATCCCTCGTCGGCGAAAAAGTTCCGCCCGAGTTCCCGGAAAGTCGTCGGCGCGGCGCCGTTCGTATCAAACGAGGGGAAGGTATACCAGAAGGTCGCGAACCATTTCGTTTATGCGACCAGCTATGGTAAGAAAGTAGCTATTAGTGGAGTACAGCAACAGCTACAGTGACTGTTGAAATCGATGGGAGGGGGACGAGGTCTTCGCGAAGACACCTTCAGCTACTAACTTATGTCCCGAGAAGTAGAAGAGGCCTGCAGTATAGCAAGAGCAACGCGGCTGGTTTTTCGCGCTCGGCGCGAGGGGGGCGAGTGGTTCGATCAGCTGTCCTGCATCGTATAGGCTGATCGAAGCAATCCTTACCCTCGCGCCCCAGACACCAATCTTCCGAGCGCCTTAAAAATCGGCACCGCTCGCCGTTGCTACTAAAGTGATTTAAAGTTGGTTGCCTTTGCCTAGCCGTGCCTGTACAACTACAAGCTCCTCACCAATAGTAGTGCCATCGCTGGTCGTCTTCGTCTTTTCATATCGTTGTGGAATCCCCCGACCACGACCTGAAGCGGTGCATTTTGAACGATTACATCTCGCGCGCGAGCAGCAGCCCGGAGAGCCCCCGGCATAAGGAGGCCGCGACGTCGCCAAAAACCGACGCTTACGTGCCCGGCGCGAGCATGCTGCACGTGAATCAGCCAAGGGACACGGACTACTGGTCCGGCGGACAGCTGCAGAAGGCGGGAGAAGGAGGCAGCTACGGAATAAAGCGCAAGGAGAGCCCCGGGGAGCAGGGAGGTCGCGGTCTCTACGTCGACACATCGAACTGGACCGTGATGAAAAACGGAGAGGCACTGGGAGAAGAAGAGGCGAAGGTGAGGCGCTCACACCTGCACGGGAGTGCGGAGACAACGCGTCGCCGAGGCCCGAACGCCGCGAAAGCGAAGGCGGAAGGCGAGAACAAAGATGCTGCGCGGGGGGCCCGCTCCTCGTCGGACTCGCCGAAGAAACGGGCAGAAACAAAGGGGAAGGGCAAGGGAGCGGTGGAAAACGCCAAAAACAAAACTCCGGCAGCTGCAGACAAGCCAGCAGCCTCCAACCGCCGCGGGGGTTCGTCTGGCGGGACCACGTCGGATAAAAAGGAAGGTCCGCCGACGAAGAAGCGGTCGCTGTCTCAGACGAACAGGGTTGGGTCGATCGCCATCAAGTCGGGGTCGGCATCCGCGGCGTCCTCTGCGAAGAGTAGCAAGGCCAAAGCCTCCCGAACAGCCCCAGCCCCCGCCCCCCCGCCGAGGAAGCCCGCGGTTGTGAAGGCGTCTTCCAGCCAAGGAAAAGCGGAGAGCTCCTCGCGGTCGCCGAACAAGGAGGCCTTCCCAAACAAGAGCAACGCCGATACGAAAGCCGCCGAACGGCCCCCAATCAAAACCGCCACCTTCATCCTGGGTCAGCACATTCCCGACCGCGTGGACGTGGCGCTGACGCGGTTTTTCGAGCACTACCCGCTGCCCTTTCTGCAGGTGACGAAGCTGCGCGAGAACTGGTACTTCGTGCTGGACGTTACATCCGGCGCGCGCGCGCAGGGCAAGAAGGTCTACGTCGACTTTCGCGGACCCCACCACGTGATCGTCAAGTCCAGCCGGGGGTTGGAGTCGTTGGAAGCGTTTTTCGCGAGCGTGTACAGCAAGCACGCGCAGGATTTCCGCGGCAGCTTGCAGGAGGCCCGCCATTTGGATTACGGGTCGCGGCTGCTTTTCACACAACAGGAGGAACGAAGCCTGTCGCCCAACTCGCCCTCGGGGAAACGTGTTCACGAAGGGATGGGGTTGAGGCTGTATCCGGGCTCTGGTTCCTCGCCGGGGGGAAGAGGGGGAGCTACTGCGTTGGGGGGGGAGGCCTTGGTAGCTCAATCGCAGCAGCAGCAGCAGCTTGACTACGCGACCATGATGAGCGGCGAAGCGATGGCGGGCACCGGCGTGGTGCCGGGTCATCTCTCGTCGGTCTTGTTTGGCGCCAAGTCGCGCGAGGACCAGGAAGCGATTCAAAGCCTCGCGATGGGCTCGGAGCACGTGGCGCAGAGCCTCAAGAGCATGCAGGAAGTGGCGAGCCAGCAGTTGATGAGGGCGTCAGCGTCAGCGTCAGGAAAGGCGGTGGGAGAGCGTCGGCGGGGAGCAGCAAGCGGGAGTGGAGAGCGGCTGGCCGATCCCTACGACCCTAGTATTGCCGGGGTCGTCCGAGGACCACAGGACGCCTGGATCTCGGAAAAGAGGCGGACGACGGGTCAAGAACCGATTTTGGGCCCGACAAGCCGCAACCCGCAGGAATTCAGTCGGTTTCCCCAGTTGGAGGAGGAGAAAGCCGTCTCCGAGGTGCTCGAAAAGCTCGCGTCGA
>RXOD01005254.1:0-15065 GCA_005223375.1 Amoebophrya sp. AT5.2 | reverse complement strand
GGATCATCAAGAGGGGCGGCGCCTTTTGGCGCCGCCCTTCTCTTGTAAAAAAATATAAAATAAAAACTTGCTTATGTTGCTTGTTGTATGTTGAACTTGGCTGGCGACTTGTGACTGTCATTTCTGTTTATTCGGACCATCACGTTCACGAGCAGCTCCGCTATGTATCGACACTACAACACAGCTTTACCACCGGTTCAATCCGTGCAATTGGTTGGGCCAGTTTTTGGTGCGACGGAAGACCAACTTCCTGTACAATGCGCGGAAGGACAATTCTTTCGCAGACTGGGCTGATTTCGAGAAGGGTCGACGCGAGATGTTGCGAAAAAGGGGCCAGATGCAAAAGGTAGTAAGAATGAAGGTAGTTGTGAATGTCAAAGCAGGCTTAGGATAAGGAAAACGCTAGTACTTTCGCTGTCTTTCGCCTTGGCCTTCTCCTTCTCGGCTAGTACATCCAGGGGAGACCACAGAAGGCTTCAGCAAGAGAATTAAATGCATGTTGCAACGTCGTAAACGAAAACGTAAACCTCTGCAGGTGTTCGCTGGGTTTCAGAAGGGCGGCAAGGTGCAAGTGGCGGAGATGCCCCGCCTGATTGCCGCCATCGACGAGACGCTCCAGCTCGAGGGCTATCTCAAGAACCACAAGATCATCCCGGAGAAATGGAACGTGATCGAGGAGGGGGATGGATCCACAAATTTCCAGACTTTCTGGAAGTGGTTCGCGCGAAAAGTGCTCGGCGAGGACCTGATGCGGTACTCGAAACTCAAGGTCGGCGAGCTGAAGCTCCTCGAGCAGGAACGGCAGGCACAAGCGTTGCTGGAAGCGAAACGCGCGAAGGAGGAGGAAGAGGCGCGAAAACGGAAGTGGCGAAAAACCTTCGAGCTGTTTCTGGAGAAGATAAAGGAGAACGAAGAATTCGCTCGATTACTGGGGTCAACGGGAGTGATGCTGACGGGGGAGGAGTACGACGACGACGCGGAGACAAAAGCGGACGAACTGCCGCCAAGCGGGCCGCACGTGACCCTGCTGCGGAAGTTCCTGGAGTTCCTGGGCATCGTCCCAGACGAGGAAATGGAGCTTGTGGCCATCGACGCGAAAACCACAATCAGTACTCTTTCTTTTTATTTATTTGTTCTGGAGGAAAACCACCCGAGCAATGTACTATGAATCTATCAATCAACAAGCCCAGAAATCATGACCATCAAACCATCATGACAACAACGTCCAGACGAAGCATTCGAGGAGGACACTGATGCGTGGAACGTGACGGCGCAGCTCTCGTGGGAGCTTTGGCAGGCGTATCTGCGACTCATGCTCATAGACGGCGTCGTCGATATCTACTCCCTTACAAAACTGCTCGATCTTGACGTGCAAGTCGCCATGGGGCTTGGTATTTATTCAATCATCATGCTTTTTCTTTTGCTTGTACTTCTTGAAGGCGACTGGTGACTCGTTGTCCATTGTCCCAGTTCTTGAAAACCGGAGTTCTTCCTGTTCTACGACCATAATATCTTCAAAAGCTTTTCCCGATATTGCTCAAGCCGATCTCCGTTGTGTCTTGACGACCAGGTGAGCGCATCGGCGAGTTGAAGCAGCGGCGGCTTGCAATAAAGGCCGAAGAAACAGTGGATATTGCGGAGGAGGGCGCTGCGGAAGAGGAGGCTGCGCCAAAACCACCAATGCAGGAGCTCTGCATCATGTACGGGCTCACGATGGCAAGGTATTTCAACTTCTTCGTTCGTCTCTCTTTCATGCTCAAAATTAATGGTGCAATTCCAAATCCAATAATTAGTGGTGCAATTAGTGGCGCAAGACCAGAACTGCCTTCCATCACACGAGTTTTATCAAAATCAATCTAAGTAAGTAGCAATACCAATAGCATCAAACTTCCGGCGTCGTGGTAGATCGTGAACGCAATCGCAATCTCCAACTGCAACACTCAGGTTGGACTGGTTGCACGGTCAGTTCAAGTCGTTCCTTCCAGAAGGGTTGGAGGACAACTACCCGGAGGATCCGGCGGGGATGACAAAACCAGTGATGCGTAAGCTGATGAACGATTTATTGCCGGGAATGAGCGACGAGCAATTCCAGGTCAAGTTCCAGGAAATCGATCTCGATGGCGGCGGCCAGATCGAGTTCGACGAATTCGTGGAGTGGCTGTCGTCCGAAACAATCGACCTGGAAATCAGTATCTCCAGTTTGATGGTCATGCGGATGCGATGCAGCATGGATGTATGAAGTTCAAGTTCGGTGAAGAGTTCGATGAAAAAAATCGTTGGTAATGAAATCGTGTAGTAGTCACGCATGAGGTCTCATGACTCTGCTGGACTTTCAAATTGATTCAGGTGCCGAGGACACTGCGAAGCCATCGCTCGAGCAGCTCGCCAAACGCCACGGGCTGTCCATGAATCGCATAATGGAGATTTACGAGCAATTCAAGACGTTCCTCCCGGAGGGCCAGGAGTGCAATTATCCAGACGAGCCGGCGCACCTGACGAAGGAAAGCATACAGAAATACTTCGCGGAGAACCAGCCAGAGATGGAGGAAGAAGAGTTCGAGGACCTGTTTGCAGTGGTGGACTTCGACGGCGGGGGCGAAATTGAATTCGACGAGTTCCTGGACTTCGGCTTCAAAGACGACGCAGTCGGAGCGGGAGGGGGAGACGAGTAGAGCTAGAGAGGCTGGCGCGGGGGAGATGAGTGGCTGCTGCTTTTGACATGAAATCAATAAAATTTTCCCTCGTCAGGGGGGAATATCCATGGGCAGCGAAGTGGAAAAAATAATGGCAGCTGCTCCCGGCTCGTGACATCTTCATGTGCAGCTCCTGGGAACGCAGTAGGAGTCAGTTGCTGATGATCCATGAACTACGACTACACCAATTATGAATTGACAAGCTTGTGACAGCGATTGCAGCCAGGTTACTTACTTCCCTTCCAACTCGATGAAATCCTTCCATCATCACAGCTGCCAGTGACAGCGTTTATTAGCGATATTATTATTAGCGATGTTGACACACAAGTACAAGTTTGATGTAGCGAGACAAACAAGCCGCGCTAAGAACAAGTTGACAGACTCAGGCAAGAGCTTGCTGACGAGCTGAACGAAACAAAGACACGAATTCAAATTCGATCCTGAAAGGTTCGAGATGTACCAAAACACACTTTAGTTTGCATTTGTTGATGCTCCGTCACGATAACTAGTACAGGTCGGAGTGCTACACTGACTGGATCTGCAGCTGCAGCCGCTGCGGCGGAGATTCGCGTGGTATGTTATCGACATGCTGGTCTTGCGAACCGTCCATGGATGTGGCTGGGTTGGTCTGCTCGATCTCGTGCCGAGCGTTCTGCTTTTGCGCTTCTTGATATGATTGATTCGTTGACCACCGGTTTTGTTATCCTGCCGCCCACCTCCACGTTCACTAAAGTGACATTTTACGATTGATTCGATGAGATGACGACGTTGTAGACCACTTTTGTGCAAGTACTTCTACGCTTCTCCTTCTTCACCTTCATCTGTTGTTCGTCTTCTCTTGCGCCTGGGATGCCTTCTCTATCTGCCGGTGTCGGTGCTCCAGCCGTTGAGCTGGAGATGCGTGAGCGGGCGGTGGGAAAGGCGGCCACCGACGACAGCGGTAAAAGCGAAGCAGCAGAGATGGAAACTGCGCGCCTCATCTCGTCGCTCGAGGAGACGGACCGCAAGAAGGCACGCAGAAGATGGGTCGACGCTTTGAACTGGGTTTGGGACAAAGTGCACGCGGCGCTCTGGGTCTCGCTCGCCTGCTTCATGATCTACTACACCAATTTTTTTCGTGTCATATGGGAATCGCCGTTGGTGCACCGCAGCTACCTCTACCTGGGCTTCGCGTGTTTGGGGTTCAACATGAGCCTGCTCTTCTACATGGCGATTGTATAATGAAAACACTTTTTCATAATTTATACTCTTCTCTTTCTATAATGTTGCTTTTGCATGCAAACTCCACGCGACTGAATCGTCCCACCTCGAACTGGTTTTTCTCTCGTTTCAGGTTTGCGACTACTGGCAAGGCATGTCTTCCGAGGCGATTGAAGCGCATCTGCCGCAGAGCATGCCCGCGATACTCGTCTGTGCGTTGGCAACGTTCTTCCTCTTCCTCGTCGCCCTTTACCCGGTGTTCGGGTTCTTGCTCACCGTTGGCCTGCAGTTTACCTTCTTCATGGGCTTCATCAACGCGGGGCATTTTCTCCCCTCCGGTACCCTCGGGAGCGTGTGCATGTTTGTGGTCTTCTTCGGGGCGTTCGCGACCAGTATTTGGATTCCGCACGAAGGACTCGCGCACTACAAACCACGTAGATAGCATCAACATAATGTTCTGTTTTTTTATTCCTGTTCACGACCCGAACCCGATCCCGAAGTCGGAAGCAATTGATGACGTGGCAGAAGACTAAGACAGCATTTGTTCGAAGCTGTGTGTACGAAACAGGCTGGTCAGGCGCTGCGGGACGGAAAGGAGGTCAGAGTCTTGTCTTCGGACCTGAGACTTTTGATAGTTGACAAGTTCTCCTAAAGTAAAGATCCAAACCTTAGAGCTGAAATGCCTGCACTACCAGAAGTCCGCGAGAAGTGCCAAGAAGTGCGCGAGAAGTGCGCGAGAAGTTTGCGAGAAGTTGGTGCGGACCTGGCGGCGATCCAATTTCGACTATATTTCGGTCGGCGATCATCGTCTCACGTGCGCACTGGCTCACTTTTTTCGCTTCGCTTACTTTCATCCGAAAGTCCTGGAATTCATGACAAAAGGGAAGCCTTTTGCTTTGGGGGTTCCCTCGGAGAGGATGGCGGGCGAATGAATGGCCTCAATCTACGCTCAGGCGCAGTCCGGGTTGGAGGCGTTGCATGCGCTTGAGGGTAGGTCGAGGCAGTTCATTCGCTCGCCATCTTCACCGAGCGAACCAACCCAGAAAAGAAAAGGGCCTACTTTTGTCATGAATTCCAGGAATTTCGAATGAAAGTACGCAAAGCGAAAAAAGTGGGCCAGTGCGTACGCTGAGGGGTGTCCGTCTATCTTCCGCTAGGATGCAGCAGGGAGGCAATCATTGCGCTGCGCTGGCGTTTCCCCCTAGCTTTTATTTCCGAGCCAGGCACACGCACAACGAACTCGAGCCAGAACGCCGCCCACCTGTGAAAAAAGACCGTGGTCTTTTTTGCGGCGCGACAGCCTTGGTTGTCGCTGGCTGCCGCTGGAATTATCACGGACACCTCTTAGCGTATGCATGGGCCCACTCTTTTCGCTTCGCTTACACTATACTTTCGTTCGAAATTCCTGGAATTCATGACGAAAGTAAGCGGCCTCGCTTTTCATTTTCTGGGTTGGTTCGCTCCGTGAGGATGGCGGGTGATTGAATGAATGGCCTCGGTCTACCCTCAGGCGCAACGAACGGCGACGCGGAAGATGGGCTGGCGTCTTTGTCTTTCTATCAGACTAAGTACGCACTGGCAGACTTTTGTGGGTTAACTTTTGTCCGAAATTCCTGGAATTCATGACAAAAGTAAGCCTCCGTCTCCGCAGGTGAGTGACTAGCGACTGGCTCGATGTGTGTCCACCTCGAAAGTAAAGCCTTGGGGGACGTGATGGCTGGCGAAGCGCAGTGATTTGCTGCTGCATCCTCGCCGCAGATTTTCTGGCATCTATCCGACTACATATGCACTAGCCGACTTTTTTCCTTTTGTCTTTACTTTCGCTCGAAATTTCTGGACTTCATGACAAAAGTAAGCCCGCGGAAGATGCGCCGACGTCTATCGGACCAAAGTAAGGACCTACTTGGACGCCTTTCATCTCTCTCTTCTATCAGACTGCGTTTGATCGGGTGAGGTTTTTGGCTTTGCTTTCGTTGGCAAATCCTGGAACTCTTGACAAAAGTCAAGGCGTTTCCGTTTTCAGTGAGTGAACGGGAGGCAGCGCGCGAGTGCTGCGAAGTAGCTGCGACTATGGCAAACTGGTAGCAATTTCTGACGGAACAGCTCGAGGAGTTCTCTCACAGCGTGCGAGCCATTTGGGCGACATAGGTCGGCCCGCTCCCGAGGACTCGTCGAGCCCCGACTATTTGAACTTGCGAGGACGTCCGCGAGTATTTCTTTGCGAGGACGTCCAAGAGAACAAATCAGTCCGCGAGAACTTTGCGAGAATTTGCGAGGACGTCCGCGGGACGTCCGAGCGACGTTTAGAAAAAGGCAGACTGCGGCTTGCGAGCTCGCAAACTTCTCGCGGACGTCGCTCGAACGTCCCGCGGACGTGCTCGCAAGTTCTTTTTAAAATTCTCGCGGACTCACTTCTCGTGGACGTCTTCGTTCGCAAAGAAATATTCGCGGACGACCTGGCCCTCGCGTCAAATACATAGTCGCGGAGTGCTCGGAAGCAGACTTGCGCTCCCACGCGCGCGCACAGTCGGGAGTCCGTCGTAGCGGAACCCTCTGGGCTTGTCTCCTTCACTATCAGCCACTGCAAGAAAGATGTTACTTTTGTAACGAATTCCCCACATTCCTCACAAAAGTTTAGGCCCAGACCCTTCCCGAGTCCCTCCGCCAAGATCTTTGGGGCTGGCTCTCAGCCACCGCCAGATCCCGGGCAGCCAGCCCACATTCCCGTCGACTGACTCGCGAAGGATTTGGACCAAAGGGCTTTACTTTTGTAATGAATCCCCCACATTTGTTACAAAAGTTGAGGCCCAGACTTTTCCCGATTCCGTCGAAGGTCCGTGTTTGGGTCTGGCACTGGCCCCAGCGACCGCCAGATCCCGGGCGGCGGGCCACTTTCCCGTCGACGGACTCGCGAAGGGTCTGCCTGGACCAAAGGCGTTACTTTTGTGCTGAATCCTCCGCATTGATTTGTTACAAAAGTTGAGGCCCAGACCTTTCCCGAGTCCGTCAAAAGTCTTTCTTTGGGTCTGGTCCCCAGCGACCGCCAGCTCCCGGGCAGCCACTTTCCCGTCGACGGACTCGCGAAGGGTCTGGACCAAAGGGCTGTACTTTTGTAATGAATCCTCCACATTTGTTTCAAAAGTTTAGGCCTGGACCTTTCAAGAGACCGTCGAAGGTCTTTGGGTTTGGCCCCCAGCGACCGCCAGATCCCGGGCAGCCAGCCACTTTCCCGTCGACAGAGTCGCGAAGGGTCTGGACCAAAACCTTTACTTTTGTAAATGAATCCTCCACATTTGTTACAAAAGTTGAGGCCCAGACTCTTCCCGAGTCCGTCGAAGGTCTTTGGGTCTGGCCCCCACTCCCAGCGACCGCCAGATCCTGGGCAGCCACTTTCCCGTCGACGAACTCGCGAAGGCGAAGGGTCTGGACCGCAAAGCTTTACTTTTGTAATGAATCCTCCACATTGACATTTGTTACAAAAGTAGAGGCCCAGACCCTTCCCGAGTCCGTCGAAGGTCTTTGGGTCTGGCCCCCAGCAACCGCCAGATCTTGGGCAGCCAGCCAGTTTCCCGGCGACGGACTCGCGAAGGGTCTGGACCACAAGACTTTACTTTTGCAACGAATTCTCCACATTCGTTGCAAAAGTTTAGGCCCAGACCCTTCCCGAGTCCGTCGAAGGTCTTTGGGTCTGGCTGGCCCCCAGGGAACGCCAGATCCTGGCCAGCCAGTTTCCCGTCCTCCATGGACGCGGGAAGTGTTTGTGCGCCTCGCGATACTGGCTGCCCAGGATCTGGCGCTCCTTGGGGGCCAGACCCAGAGACTTTCGCGGCGGCTGCGACCATCTGCGACGCGCTACGCTGCAGCGCGTCGCTCGCTTCCGCTGGCAGTGGGTAATGGCGGCCAACGTCGTCGTTCGAGTATCTGTCAGAAATGTTACGAAAGTGAACATGCAAACATGCTGCCGGCCGTGGCGTCGCAACTTCTCGCAAACTTCTCGCGGCTTTGGTTCTAGTGGAGGTGTTTCAGCCTCAACAAACCGTCTTTGCTGTTCGTCGAGAGAGATGATAGAGAAGCTTCAAGAGCTGTCGACTACAGAGGAGCGGAAAGTAAACGAACGAATGTACTATGAGATCTTGACGTGGATGTCCTCAGTCTTTTCTTTGATCTTGATGTGGATGTCTTCATCGTTATCGGTATGCTTCATGCACGTATAATTTGGGAGGCGCGGCACGTGAGTTTTGATCATGTCCGATCATTATCGTTCTTGTGCCGTAGGTTTCATTGAAGCTCCATCGCACATCGTGCTCCTACGGCCCCCGGAAGATCCTCAACGTTAAGTAGTAATAAACCTATATAGAAACATTAACATACGAACGTCGTGTACGCGAAGACGAAAAATCGGCTCCATGGAAGATGATGCAGACCCAGATCGGATTCGGTACATATGAATAAAATTCGTGAATCATTATAGTTCCCGTTCACGACCAAGAAATGCATTTATCAAGACCGAACCCCTTCCGCTTCCCCCAGAAATTAAGACGGAACGACAATGTAGTTGACTCGCCCAAGTACTATATGCTCATGACTCGACTTCGACAATCGCAGGGCGTGGTGTAAGCGAGGCTGCAGTAAGAATAACAAAGTAGTGTTAGATAGTGGAAGACCACATCTTGATCTTTGTGAAGTCATTGCGGCTAGGGACCAATACCAAAGCAGTAGTCTGCCGACGCGACAACTCGCAGTAGGATCACGTCGAACGCTGATTCACATAGCGCAGAAGTGCAATAAATAGCCATGCTATCGATCTTATCCTCGACACTAAGCGACATTTGATTCCATAATACAGCTACAAGGTTGTCGTCCTCCATTCACGTTTTGTTTCATTTTCTTGGCACCATCGCCATGGTAATTATCATGAGAATCCTTTTCATTTCTGTCTGCAGTCTGGTAATACCTCTTCTGCAACTCGGTAGCAGCGGGAGCCAGCACCACGTGCTAGTGGCCGCGCAGGAGGTCGCGGTGCCACAGGCTGTTGGCGGGAGTAGCGAGGGGGAGCCTGCGACCGGTGGCGATAGGAGTGGAGCGCAGCAAAAGCTGCAACAAATGTTGAATTGGGCGATTGGAAAGTCGGATCCGGAAAAAGTAAAAGAACTCGCTGAACAATATACTGCCAGTGGCCAGACGATCGAGGACGTCTACGGGCGAGAAGTCCTTGACCAACTCTTCGCAATGCAATCGGGACAGGCTGCTCCCGCTGGGCCAGGAGCCGGGTACTGACTTCTTGTTCTTAGCATTGATTTCAGCAGGGGAGTGGTTGTAAGTGTTTACTAAATCTAAATCTAAAACTAAAATTACAAACATATACTACATTTTGATCTATATCATGATGTTGTGGACGAGGTGCCTCGCGATTTGGAGACATCGTTCGCTTGCAAGAAACTTGCTGCGCTCCTCCACCCGACCGACGTGCTACAACGTTAAACCTTGCCCAAAGACACAGCGCAGCCAGACCCAGATGGCAGCAATGCCCAGCGGGTCAATTCCTCTTCACGTTCACCCATCATCGACTCAAAGAAGACTTCACTGCCATATCGCTGTCAAATCGCTACGAACTACAGGTCCGAGGACAAGACGCCCTTTATGAAGCAGCTCTCGACTGTGTTGCGCGACCAGATGGCCATTTTGCAAAAGCACTACGCCGGGCACCACTTCTTAACGCCGAGTGAGGTCGAGAACTTCATTTCGCACTCGGGCCTCGTTCCGACGGGGAAACGGCATCTGTCACACGACGAAACTGGGAAGCAAAAACGGCGTGATTCCGCATCGGAAGGAAAACGAAAAGAGGACACACGTCAACTTCGGTGGAGTCCGGCCGTTGCGATGCTGACCAGAGCAGAAATGCGCGACAAGAGCACTGTGCAGAGGCGGGTCAAGACTCGTGATGACGTATACGTCAAGGTCAACGAGACTGAAGATGGCACCACTGGCACGCTACGAGAACAAAAGGTTGAAGCGTTGCGCGATGAAGCCGCGGTGGAAATAAATCTTTCCAGTGGTGCCGTCTCTTCCTCCACTTCGAGTTCGTCTGCGTCATCCACAACGAGTACCACTGGCACTGAGCAGCCTGAACCTCCAGCAGGAGCGACGCAATCGGTCGATGAGCTACTGGCTCTGCCACCTGGAATCAACGAAGTCGGGATGTCGAAACACAACCTGCAGCTGCTGCGCCAGCACGACTTTGTGGACCCGTACGAGGAGGGACGGACTTCCGCGCACGTCCTCACCCAAGAAATGGAGCGAGAATTGCAGCAGCCTAAAACACAGAAGTACGAGCAGGGAAGACAGGAGGAAAGCGTGCCCCCGATCCCGAAGAGCCCCCCTAGTACGGACGGGGGCGGCGAAGGCCGCGACCCTCTGCAGCAAAGCGGTGCGGGGGCCGAGCTGGAAGCTGAACCCGCAGAGTCTGAAGAAGGTGACAAGGCTGACGAGGAGGAAAGCGTCGAGAAGCAAGGCCTCGTGGAAACGTACCAGAACGTGATGAACATTCTGGCAGTTGTGGAGGACGAATTATCCGACCTGAACGTCGCCCAGGACGCCGAGCAAAATGGAATCATCGCCCCGCTGGTCCGCCTACTCCATGACGGCCTCACGTGTGGCGACACGCTCGGGAAACTGGTGCCCCAGATCGACGGGGTGCTGGACGGGGAGACGACGCAATATCTTGGGGTCGAGCAGGACCAGGAGAAGGAATTGGAACTACTTACCGGCGCTGAAGCTGATGCTCTCACTCGTTTTCACTTTAATAACAGCCCGCCGATGGTGCTCGCAGACCGCAACGTAAATGTTGAGGAGATGTCCTCTAGAGTCGCGGCTACTTCAACTTCTGGGGAAGATAACGGGGCCCGGCGGGGTGAAAAAGTTGACGCTCGGAAAGGAACTAGTAGACCACCTTCTACTTCTACTTCTTTCTCCACTACTACTGGTATACGTGGAGGTCGGGGATTGTACGCGGCGGATCACATCGAGGAGGTCGGGAACATTCACTGCTTGGTGCGGTGGCGCATGGGGGAGCGGGCCGCGCGCACCCTGACTGCCTACCTGCAAAACAACTTTCCCGTGCAGGACGACTTTCTGCGCCGGTACGACCAGGTTCGGCGGTGGACGCGGAGAGAGGATGGCGAGCTCGTGGACAAACGTCGGAATGGCGAGCCGGTCGACGAGCTTCTGAGGGACATCGAGTTTGTGAAGCCAAAGGGCGTCGATTATGAATCTACATTACAATTATATCCTGCTGGAATACAACAGCAGCTCGAGCAGGAGGACGACATCTCCGAACGGGACGAGCTGGAAGGTGCATCTTCATCCGGTGAGAAGTCGTCGGAGCCTTTGTTGCAGACTTGGGCTATGCGATACGCGCCGCTTGACTCCAACAATTTGATGGTGTTTCGCAACTTCTGGGGTATGCTGATGGCGATTTTACGCGGAGGCAACCCCGCTGTGCTGCATAAGTACCAGTTCGTCCTGGAGCTGTTTTACGAATCAGTCGTGTCGAGGTTTCGGAATCCGAGTGATAAGAGGGGTACGAAACCGCCTGAGCCCCTCGCCAGCTACCTTGGTCGGTTGCGGCTCCGGGCCAGCCGGGTCGCGGAGCAGAACCACTTCCGCGAGCGCGAGCAAGCCCACCCTTCTGCTTCTGCTGATCCCGGGGCCGCCAGGACATGGGACGGGGCAATTTCGGGTAGGGAATCGGTTTGGTGGGCCGCGGTATTTACTCCGCGCGAAGTGCAGCGCCACTGGCTGGCGATGGTGAAGTTTCTCGCTACCATTCACGAGCTCGAAATCTACAATCTGCCGCCCGGTGACGAGGGAGTCAAGCAATACAACGAGCGGCGAGCGACCTTGTGGAACAACTGGCAGCTGCCGGAACTGAAACCGGGACAGCGACCCGTCCCGTGGTACGTCGAGTGGGTCGGCCAAACCGAGAACGAAAAGAAGCGCGATGATCTACTCCTGGGATCGTGGGTGAAAGAGGGAAATCCGTGGTACCAAGAAGCCCGATGGAGGATGCGGGACGAGGTGAACAAGAACGATACCGATACCGATGCGGAAGCAGAAACGGACGCGGACGTGGCGTCTCGGCTACCGGGAGAAGAAAACGCGCTGAAGCGACTGTACCAAGAGCTGCGGAAACTTCGACCAGACATGTTCCGCAACAAAGCGATCCGCTACGTGGAGGAGGAGGACGAGGACGTCGGAGACGAGACAGTGGCGGAGGAAGGGAATTCTAGCGACCACGGCGACTTCGAACTGTAACTAAACTGCAGACATGACGACCGAGCGGTTGCTTTCGCTTTGTTTGTGGTCGGCAGGAGCGGCACGACAAGACCAAGAGCTTGAGTACCGTGGGAAAGCGGCTCGGCCACGAAAAACCAATATGCCAGCGACGGTTCATTCGCAGAACAGATCGATTCGAACGAAAAGAGTTACTGATCATATATGATCGGGGAGCCTTTTATAGTCTTTCACAGAAGGAAGTGTTCTCCTCATATGTTACACTGGGAACTGTCGACACAACTCGAAAATACTGGGCTTCTTTTGCTTCTGTGGATCCCGTTCAAACAACTTGTTCTAGAGTACGATTCGCGTGCGTGTGCCCGAAATGCGCGATGAATTCTGCATTGCGTTGCGCTGATGTAGGCCGTAGAAGCGGAGAAGTTTTCATCAATACATACTAGAGAGGGTAAGGCCCCCGCCGCCGCTTTTCCTAATCGTATTATATTTGTTTGTGTTCTTTCTTGTATATGAAATGTAATCTTCAGCATCCGCCGCGTGCATCTCTGAACGACAGGAGAACAATGAATGGAATTTAGGAGAATGATGTGAGTTGTCCTTGTCACGACCACGAACGGAAACAACCGCGAAAAAAAAAATACTATATTTTGATTTTTGTGGTCGTGTTGTACAACTAGAACAGGCTGCAAGAAAAACAACAAGATGTCTGAGAAGATTGAATTGGATTCCTCGTCGTTGTCAGTCCCAGTCGGCGCTCCGGCTGCGAATCGGTAAATGAATGTGGGAGGCCGTCGGAGATGCTTTCCAGCTGTCTGGGGGTCCGTACAGCCTGCTTCCGGTAGTGGGCGCTTTTATCCATCCGCCCTTTCTGGACGATGGTACAACTCATCATCAAGAGCTACGCCCGGACGTCGTCCGCAGTGCCGGCGGCGGCACCGCCGCTGCAGCCTCTGGGGGCGGCAGAACACGAGCTGCATCTGATCATCGGCACGAGTACTTCGTGTCGACGTCGGCTTCAGCCTGTGCATCCAGATGGTCGTGCAGTATCCACGTGTACGACTACCAGGCGCAAACGCTCGAGTGGCAGGAGCACAGCTTTGTGCCCGTTATCGATCCCTGCTCAACAACCGCGTGCTGGCTCGGCGAGACAGAAAGGAGTGATGCTCTTGCTCGTACCGATCATGCCGTCGGTGCGCATAAGGATAGCTCGCGCCCGTCAGCAGCGTCTTCTTTTCCTTCGTCCTCGAAGAAAGGTCCGCCTCCAGCTGCGAAAAGACGAGCCGCCCCCCACTCCCAGAGGTCGGCCTCGGCAGCGGGCGCTGCTGATGTCGCATCTTCCGCGAAGGAACTCGCGGGCGTGGCGGCCATCTCCACCAGAAGCGTGCTTCAGTCGACCCTCACCCAAGTGGAGCCGCCATTCCAAAGAGAGACAGCTCCCGAATTAGAAGCGACGTTTCACGGCAAGTATAATCGGGTTCGGGACAAAGAAACCACGAATGAGGGATCATCACTCGTCGTCGCTGATCGCCATGCGATGCGGCATTTTGAGGGCAAAGTGTTACAGCTTCGGCTTAACCTCTTGCGGGAACACATTCTTCGGGGCCGTGGTGTTGTGCAAGCGCAAGGCGAGAAGTCGTTGATGCGACTGCGCGGAGGGCGATGTTGCGGCTGTTCGTGCTCTGCTGCAGAAGCGCCGGGGCGTCTAGGTGTTCCGGACGAGGAGCACGGACAAAATACTAAGGGCAGCTTCTTGTCCCTCATCCCCGACGAGCATTGGACGCGCCAGGTCAGTTCCGCGAGCGTGGCCTCGTCTTCTGGCACAGCTTCCTCCAGTTCCCCTCTCTCCGGATCCCTCTCTTCTGGATCCGGAAACGCAACGAGCAGCGATCTTTTCTCGCTGCATTCGCAAGAAGACAGCTGCAGGGACCGGGATGAGCAGGACTCTGAAGCAGTGGCTTCGGTGCCATCGCCTGCTTCCCTATTTACGACGCACGACTTTGGACTCGGCTTCAATTTCAAAGCGCTCGCAAAACCCCCGCCGAAATCGAAAAGTGCGCTTGCGGGGGAAGTTGCGCAGAACGCGGGGGCGAGGGGAGGCGGAGGCTGTGCACGTGCCGGCCTGCTCCGGAAGACCGCTACCGCAATCGCGGAGAAGCACAAACGGAGTTTCTCTTCTCCGGGGACCACCACGGCGTGCCGTTCGACGGAGGTTGCGTTTGAAAGGGCGCGGAAGGAAATTTTGCGTCGCTCATGGCGTCGGCAGCGATCAATGGACTTCGATTTCCTCACTTTCTTGGCGTCCACACTGCAATCGATTGCGGCGTCTGCCGATGCGGAGGCGAGCGTCGGTGACACTTGTTACGTGCCGGCTGAGGAGCACTCCCTGTTGGCAGCGGAGAGTGGGCAGCAGCTGGCGCACGTCTTACCGGCGACATCATCCTCACCAAGCACTAGCGCCTCGACAAATAAACAGGGCGCTGTTGTATCTGCAAAACCATCTTCTTCAGCAGCTAAAAATCATCCGTGGCAGGCATCTCCGGGAGTGTGCAGGGAACCGGGAAGGGCGTCACGCTCTTGTTTGATGAGGGATGATATTAAGGTCCGCGGGTCACGACCCTCACCGCCCTCCGGAGGGAGCGCCGTGGTGAGACGGAGTAGAGCTTCGGACGGCGCTGGCGCAGCAAACGACCACCGGGAGGTAGTGATGAAGGACGCAGAGGCTGTACTTCCGGACGGGTCGCAGACAGCGCGCGGCTCCCCAATCCTTGCGTTGCGAAGTGCGGTGCTCGGCTGCGTGGCCACGCGCAGCAAAGATGATGAAACGGACGGCACGCCGCCCCCCACCTTTCGGCCACCAACGTCCGTCATGGTTTCTCGGCC
>RXOD01005253.1:0-15071 GCA_005223375.1 Amoebophrya sp. AT5.2 | reverse complement strand
AGACGCCGAAAACGCCGCTTCGGCAGCCGTGGGGTGTGAACCCGACCGCGCTGTCCGCGAGCGAGCAGAGAGAGGGCGCCTACCAGCAGGCGAACAACCGGAGCGGAAAAATGCAGGTTGCCAAGGACAAGCACGGCGGTGTGCACCTGCAGAAACTCGGCTCCTCCACCGTTATCCAGCAGCAGAACCACAACGCAAGCGCGGACGGCGGCGGGGGCCCCGTTCAACATCAACCCCATCTCAGGGACGAGCTGCTGGCGTCGCGGCGCCTCCTGGGCACACGCGGGGACTCCGCGTCCGGATCCTCAGCAAGCTGCTCTGTGCCAGGCGTGTACGGGACGGACCCCTTCCCGATGCCCGGCACAAATAGAGAGTACTACGAGCACATGAACGGGGACGATCTAACCGTAGAGGAGTCCCGGACTTGCGCGCAAATCAACAGCTCCTCACCAGAGCGGGTGCTGGAGGCGCATGGGCATGGCAGCGGCTCTCGCGAGCGACCTGGGAAGCACGCCGGCAGCGACAAAAAGTCTCACCACCCAGCATCCAAGTACCTCCACGGGCGGCGAAATTCGAACCGCAAACCGCCAATACCACCACCGTCGAACAGCTGCAGCACCAGCAGAGCCGCTGCAAATGGAAGCTTAAGCGGGAGCAAAATGAACAATTCTCCGCCGTCGGCCGCTACCTCCTTGTCGCCGGCGACGAAATATTTTCAAAGCACGTTGGACGCGGACCTGTTCGCGGGGATCGTCAACCGAGTGAAAACCTCGATGCCGGATCCGCTTCAGAGCGTCGAGCACGATGTGCAGCACGGCGGCTGGCGGCGCGTTGAGGACGACATCGATGACGCTGTGCCGGACAATGTCGACGATCTCCTATTGCAGCATGATCAGCAGATGGGTCGAGCTCGACGAGATCCCTTAGACGGCGGAAATTCCACCATGTCAGCCGGGGGCCATGCACATGCTGTCCGGGGCAACAAGAATGCATCTACTTCCCAGGGGACGAAATCGAAGAGCAAGGCTGACTTCGGGCGGGCAGCTGACCCGGACAGCGACCGTGACCCGATGCTGATTGACCGGCAGAATTTGCTGTCGTTGGACGAGCGCCCGCAGGGCCGCAGGGCGACGCGAAGAGGTGGGGGCGATCGAAGTAGAGTGGTAGAAACGGAAGTCAAAAAGCACCAGCAGCTTATGCAGCTGAAGTCGCCGAGCAGTAAGACAGTCCCAGTTGGGGAGCAAGACGAGACCACAGCGTCGACCAGGAAGGCGAACAAATCCTCCTACGGGCCGCGGGGGGGAGGACACCCGCACCATCCGGAGAGTCCGCGGGGTAGCCCTCCGCACGGCGGCACCAGCTCGTACCAACGAAGTGGCACGATGAGCAACGCTGCAGCTGCGGCAGACACGATGATGAGGCTGGAATCCGTGGGGTCGCTCTCCTCTAGTGCGGGGACGGTCGAGAAGAAGGTGGTTGCGCAAGTCGATTTCTCGCAAGGGTTCATGACCAAGCAGCCGGCAGGAAGTCCCTCAGATTCGGAGGGGACTGGTGGAAATAGGAGCGGCAGAAGAAAGGACACCCGCGACAAAAACTGTGCTTCGACTTCGACCACAGACGTGCTGCAGCTAGCAGATCTAGTAGCTTGCTCAGGGCCTCCCGGGGCCGGTGGCGGCACCAGCGACGACGTGCTACAAGCGCTTAATCAGAAACTGCGAGGTCAGTTGAAGGACTTTGCGTCTACGCCTGAGTCGCGAAAGTTCGGCTCGGCACTGGGAAGCAGCCTAAAACGGTCGCCGGCAAGCGTCTCGTCGCTACGCGGCGGGGGCCGCTTTCTGTAGCGCCGAGCAGGAGCTGTGGCGCGGGCGCTCAGTGATGGGACTTTAGTCAAAGTTGGATCAGATGAACAACTCAGGAATCGAGTATCGTGGTCTTCAGAAGCGGTTCTACTACCACCACAATTCGATCTTGAATCACGTCGATATGAGCACTGCTCTCCCTCCTCGACTCGGACGAGTGCAGCTGCAGGGGATGGTGGAGAAGTACCAGTACAAGAGTGAGGATAAATTTGAATAGAAGAAAAGGATGGATTTGGAAGTGGACTAGATTTGAGTAGATCAGGTCAAGCACCAGAAGTGACCGCGCTGCAAGTGTTGCGATAAATTATTTCTGGGCTGATGTTCTGAACCCTGGCGAAAAGCTAAAGAAGAAAGCACGGCAATACATATCGACTGAGACAGCATTCAGATCCGTGACCTTGATGTTTGTGTTCGCAAAAAATCGCGACTATAATGAGGATTTCTCCCTCCAGTGCCGTCACGGCCACAGTCACAGTCATGCTCCACCCTCGGTTGCGATGCTGCGCGCGTCGAGTTTGCGACTGATTGAGATGCGTTTGCGTGGTGCGACGAGATAACATCACACACTGAGTAAGGGGGGAAGGTCCACGTGAAACGGGACGAGTTATACTTACTTACCAGAATCAGTATCAGGCAACTTGAACTTCCGTAAAGTCTATCCTCGTGGTTTATTGCTATTGTGATTGTCATCAGGCCCGGGCCCCCCGCCCACAATTGTTTGCTGTAGTAAGAAAGTACCTTCATCTTCAACATCGAAGATCTACTTTGGAGCTGCCTCAGCTGTACCCCCTCTTCCTGTCCGGATGAAATGTAGGTTTTTCTGAAGGCAGAAGTCCTCTGGAGCTTTCTCACAACATACGCAGACGCACCTAGTGTCACCGTAGAACTTCGACTTTTGTGACTCTTTCTTTTTGTTCACGACGTCGTTCTTCATACCGGCGTGATAGTAGAGAAGATGGCGGGCGGCCAGGATCAGCCGTGTCAGTCCGTTCGCAGCCGTTGCGTTTTGGGTTTCCTTCTGCTGGCAAGCGCAGCAGGCGCGGTCAGCAACGAGCAGCGGCTGATTCAGGGCTTGCACCGCAAGTACCACGAGATTTTTCGGCACGGGAACCGTAACGCCGCTTCCCACCTCTGGGCCGCCCACATTCTTGACAAATCCCGCACCTACACGGACCACGAGCTGCAGACGCTGTTCTCGGGGTTCTGCCCCGTGTCCGGCTCACCAGTGAACCCCCACCCAAGCGGGTACAACCGGTACTTATGACGGGACCAGGTGGTGAGTGGCCACTTAAGTGGTAAGTGAAATAGTTTGGGGGAAGGGGCTCATCGGCGTCCTCTTTGGCTGGCGCTCTTCTTTGGTTCGGTGCCCTGGGAAGAAATCCGCAGTAGGGGCAGAAAAGCGGCTATCCGCGGGCTGCAGGACTGGCGCCCACAGCTTTGCAAACCCCGGCGCTTTTTGCGTAGCTTTGTTCAGGCCCTATCGCAATGAATTGTAATCTTCATTGATTTTTGGCCACTACAGCCCTCTCCCCTGACCTCCCAATGGCAATGGTTCACCTCCTCGCGACGCTGTACCCCGGACCCTGCCCCCCACTCTCATCTCCTCCCTCCCCCAACGGGGCATCGCTGAAACCGCACGGCGCTTCGCGCCGGGCGGTTCATGATTGCGCCTGAACGCACTCGCCACCCGAGGGGATGAGGGCCACCCGTTGCCTAGTACTTTCCAGCGCCCTACTAACTTGCCACCTGGTCCCTTCATAGTACGGGCTCACCCTTCCCACCGTGAACCCGACGGCCGCGGGCAGCGTCGCCCGCTTCGGCTACCTCCACTACTGCTGCTGGCCCTGCGTCTGCGATACCCAGGACTTCATCCGCGTGGACACGAAAACTGTTGTCACGAAGAACAGCGGCGCTTCGGGCAAGCAATACTGGTTCACGGTGATCGGAAACCCCTGCACTATGGCGATTTATTCTACTTCACTGTCCTCTCGCTTCAAATATGTATTGAACTTCTACTGCCCGGCCGCGGGAAACGCGGCGCGAGAAAGACTCAGAGGAAGGCTCAGTTTCCTAGCACCTTGTTCCTGACCCTGAGTAAGTAACAAAAGGTAGGAGGCACCTTCTCTGCCTGTCGCGTATGATGGTTCTTGCGAAGTAGCATCTACTTGCAAAGGCATCGCCGGAGGCCTCCCGGAGTGCAGATTTTTGTAGTCGGGGACGGGGTTCGTGTTCGAGTTCGTTCGGGAGCTGGCTGGTTGAGCGGGGATGCCGGAGGGGGTTCCGGAAGGGTCCTGCCAATCCCCCTCTCCTTCAGGTTGTTTGAGCGTCGCCATCCCCACAGGCCGCGCGAGGACGTCCCGCACAAGCAGAGGCTACGCACCTGCTGCATGGTCTTCCGTTACTAGGCTTGTTCTCCGTTGGGATTTGTTTGAAGTGGTTCCGAATGAAGTAGAAAAACCCGCCATATACGCGAAGCCGCAGAAGTTGCGCGAGCCCTTCCACGACCCGTTCGAGCGGCGGGCGGGGATGCAAACCCTGGAAATGGTGGCGCCGGAAGTGCGGTGCAAAGATGGAGAACTGCTTGGGGCCCCGATCAGCGACCACGGGTACGTGATCATCGGTCTGTTTGCGGACAGCGAGCCGGCGGAGGACCTCCCAGAGCGGTACATGGTGGAGGGCGGGCCGGCAAACTACCACCCGGTGGTGGTGGCCGAGCGGGGGGGAGGTGCCGCGCAAATTGCAGTGCCACAGCCGGGACGGATGAGTGTCGATAGGTCCGGGAAGTACTACCAGGCGGAGCTGGAGTTCGATCTGATGTGCCGAGAGAGGGCGGACCACGGATACAACTCGGGGATGGGAGAAATCTTCAGGAAGGTGTCAGGAATCGCGCCCGTGACCTGCTCGGCACTGCCGGCACCGGAAGAAAGATTACAACTGCTGCCCGCTGGTCGTGCAGCGGGGGAGAACACGACGGGCGAGGGCGCGGCAGGAGCTGCAGCTGGGATCAGTGACGTTAGCGATCCACCCGGAGCAACTGCCCCAGTGGTCTCGGTCAGCTCGTATGGAAGGGACAGGACTGGGGACCTCTGAACGAAAATAAAACTGTTTGCCTTGTTGTTTGCTCGGGGGTGGTATATTGGTCGTCGCGGCGTCGACCAGAGTGACGAGTCAGACAGAGTGAAAATGAACGCCTGGGTGCCTGAGTAAGTAGCACTAGTTGTTCATGGAACTAGAACATGATCTGGAATGAGCTACATGATGAGTGTGACTGTGCAGGAAAATTGATCGTGATTGGGAGCGATACACGCGGTGTCGAATCCTACGAGCATAAATTGGCTATCGCTATCGATATGGCTTCGCATCTTTATGTTTATTATACACGACACTACTCAACGTCTACGTACTTCTTCGCCGGTTCCGCTATCAGCTCCAGCCATCTAGTACTTACGTCGTTCATTCTTACAACTTCTACGCCAGTACACATGATTCATTGGCAACAAGGAAGCTCGCAACGCAATCTATGAAAATTATGGGAGCCCGTCTCCTTCTCGTTCTGAACGCTCGAAAATGAGTCCTAGTGTTGATACCGAAACTACTTTCAAACTTCTACAGATGCAACTTCTGTTTTGGAAATCATACAACTCTACGTCTACGTCATCTTCTAAGTACACCTGCCCAGGTAGAGGAAGGAGCAAAACGCCGCGGGGGGGGAGACTTAAAAACTGCGAGGACGTCAAAGAAAGGACACGTAGATCTAGGTAGAGTATTTCCAGCCTCGTCCTGTGCAGTGTTTACAAGCTGGAGCAGCGAAGATCAGAATGCTATTTTTAATGTTGCTTCCATCGGAATCCTTCCAAGATCAAGATGATGTAAGAACTAGAATATACCACCTGGAAGTGGAAGATCATGCCGCGTTGGGCCAGGTTATAAAAAAAAAAAGCATGTCATCAGTACTTGGACTCATGATGATCTTCTGCATCTGTCTTCGCGTGGTCCACATCATGGATTTACCATGATTTCGTTGGTTCTTCAAGAACCCCACGCAGAAGTGTGTTTGAGCGGAATGTTCGTCCATCCTCGACCTCGTCTTTGAGATACTGTAGCTGACAAGATAGATAGAAGACAGCAGGAGGAAAAAAAGTCGAGCTAGAGCTGGAGGAGAAGTTGTAGCGCTACCGAGGGCCAAGGAACCGTCGAACTCGAGCGAATGCAAATGTAATGCCGCGCAGCCGAAACTCAATGATTAAGATTAACCACGTTGTTGATGGTAATCGTATATTGATGATTCGAGTATCAGCAGGAATCAATAGGTCGTTTGGCTTTGGCACACAATCCTCCTAATGATCCATATTCAACGTTCTCCTTTCGGCGTAGCATAAAGCACATGTAGCAGGTCCGCAACCTCCTCAGCAGCGTACTGCGTCACAATTCATGCGAAGATGGACGAGCTTGAGATCGAGGAGTTTGAGGACGATTTCGAAATCGACGATAGCTTCGAGCAGCTGCCGAAACCGACGTCCGCGACGCTCGCGGAGGATCCAGACGCGGGACTCGTGGAAAAAAAGTCGAGCCACAGTCACAGTGATGACCACCTCACATTCGCGGACTTTGCCGATTCCTCTGGCAGTGGGGCACGAGGCGGCGGCATGCTGGCCGGCGGAAGTAGCAAAGGATCTAGTGGTGCTGCGGGAGGAGGAGCCGGGCCTGGCTTATTCATCGATAATCCGTTCACATTCAACGACGATGATACAACGAATAAGATGCGTTCTGTTGGCAAGGTGGAGACGCCACACTTCTCGCCAATCGAATCACCTTCCGAGGGACACGCGGCACCAGAGCCGCAAGGGAACACGAACAGCAGGACAAGCAACCAGAGCGCAAACGCCCAGAACGCAGCGATGTCGATGCCGGACTTTTTGAAGGGCCTGTCGGACGACGAGGTCGACTCTGAGGAGGAGGGCGCAGCCCTGTTCGGAATCGGCATAGGAACCGCTGGCGCGGCCGCAGCTACCACAAAAAAAGACGTCAGGCCTGAGGTCGCTGGTGGTGGTTCACCAACATCGCCAGCACAACCGCCTCGGGCGAGCGCCGCCGTTGGAGACTCGTTCATGGGAGACGTTGAAATTGGCGGCGAGCAAGAGCAGGTGGAGGATTTCTCGTCGGCTGCGCCTTCTGGGGGTCCTCCTCATCCAGCACCAGGCGTCAAGTCAAGCGGTCTTCTTCAAAACGACATCGATGTGGATGCCCTGCTGAAAAGCAGTTCTTCTCAGGACGAGGGGAGCCTGTTTGCGCATCTACACAAACAGGAAAAGGTGTCGGACCGCGCCGAACCCGCGGCGCCCGTCAACAGCAATGAGTTCGAGACAGCATCGGGCGCGTCGTCCTCTGGCACAGGTACTACGGGGGGACGCGGTAGAAGGCCGCGTGGGGCCAGCATCGGGGAGAAGGAGGACGGAGCAGTCGATCCCCTGGATGCGGCGTTATTTGGAGCTGCGGCCGGCGCTGCTACTGCATCTGGGACTACTGGGAGTGGAACCGCTCCTGCAGGAGCGGGTGCTGCCACTGACGAGATCGAGGGCCATGATCACCAAAACTCCCATCATCCAAACTCCAGCTCTGCGAACAAGCGGAAGTCGACGGCTGGAGGTCCTCTCCTGGCACGGTCGCCTACGTCGCGCGACATGCAAGCCGCGAGCAACACGATGGACAGCCACAGCGACGACTCGGACGCAGAGCTGTTCAAGGGCGTGGCCGTGAGTAACAAGAAGAAGCCGCCAGTCGCACGGGCGCAAACGCAGCGGCAGATGTCCTCTCAGGGCCCGGGCAGCGACGATTTGTCCGAGCGGTCCGGCTCGGGGGCAGCGGGTACTGGCAGCGAGCGGAACGCGGGGCCAGTGACGATCGGTTCAGTTGACGACGCCGACCTGTTCACGCTAGGGCCAGCAGGGCCGCCAGCAGCAGGCACAGCAGCTTCATCTGGGGCCACATCGGGTGGTACAGCCGGTGGACAGGGTGGCCCTCCGACGCCTCCCATCATGAAGCTGTCAAAAAACGAGGAAACTACGGCAGCTCCAGCGCTAACAACAGCAGCTCCAGTTATCGGATCCGTGAATGATGTCGACTTGTTCACGCTCGGACCAGGACCATCGGTAGGAGGTGCAACAGCAGCTTCAGTC
The DNA here is from genome assembly GCA_005223375.1 of Amoebophrya sp. AT5.2. Classification (NCBI taxonomy): domain Eukaryota; class Dinophyceae; order Syndiniales; family Amoebophryaceae; genus Amoebophrya; species Amoebophrya sp. AT5.2. Next base: position 7,036 of record RXOD01005253.1, on the reverse strand, counting down.
GAAGCAGGGGGCGCAGTGGAGGCAGCACCTCCGGAAGCCACGCCAGGCGCAGGAGCTGTCGGCGAGGAGATCGACTTTACTTCCCTCTTGAAGCAGAAGCCGAAGCGCAAATTTCAAGCTGCAGCCCCAGCAGCGGTCGAAGAGCCCGCACGCGGCCCCCGCGCGCAACCAAGCAGCACAACGTCCTCGTCGACATTAGGCGCAGGGGTTGCTGTTGTAGCCGGTGGCGTAGCTGCAGGAGAGGCAGCTGCTGCGGCGGGGGGGGCAAGCGGCGCGAGCACCGCTTCTTCTGGTGCGAGTCCCGCGGACCAGCAAAAAGGACCAGCAGCTTCTGCGCCAAGACCGGGCTCGTCCTCCCCCGGCGGTCGGCAATTCGTGGAAAAGATTGGCGGCGGCGTTAACTACATGCAGCCGTACAACCCGGAGATGGGAAACGCTAACAAGCCACGAGTTCACGGCCCGGGAATGCCCCCGCCCCTTGTGTCCGAAACCACCACAACAAGCTCCGAGGCCTACACGATTCAGGACGAGGAACGCCCCGCCGCTACCGACGAGAGCGCACCACCAGCAATTGGGGCCCTACCGAAACATGGCGAGGACGTGATCCGCGAAGAAATCGAAGGATCTGGAGAAACAAAAACGGGTACGTATGGTGCGGGTCGAGCGCGCGGCGGGAGCAAGGGAAGTAGCAGCCGGGCGAAACTTGAGAAAGAAATAGAGCAGAACGCTGCGCGCGGAGCCTCCACGGGAGGGGGTGCAGCGGCACGTGCGGTGCCTAGCGCACGGCGAACGACCAGTAAGGATAGACAAGGTGCTGTAGTGCCGGAGGTTGCTGCAGGTAGCGGTACGGCTGGTGGCGCCGCTGGAAGGAAAAAGGCAGGCATCCTGAAGAGGGACAACGCCGCCGGGGGACGACTGGCGCCAGCGGTGCAGGCTCAGTCAGCGGGAGGGGCTGCCCGGCCACGAGAGCAGACAGACGCAAAGAAAATAGAAGCAAGGTTGAGCACACCGCCTGCGGATGAAGGTGCTGCCTTCAACAAAACTTGTTTTGTACAGTAGAGAAGATGCAGCTCGCGACAAGGGTCTTACGTGCTAGAGGTACAGTGCTGCGCGTTATAGGAACTGGAGCAGCAGCAGCTGCAGCAGCCCTAGAATTGTTTGGGTTATTCAAGAAGGAAATTTTGGTGAAGCCAACAAGAACATCAACAATATTTTCATCGATCGTGATCGTCCCCAGGTGGCGGAGGCGCATCAGCGTCTGGCGCGTCGTTAGCCTCCATGGGATATTCCGAAGACTTTGAGGTTTATTCCGACGATTTCGAGCAAGAACAGTTCGCTGTTGCCGTGGCAGGCAAACCTAAAGAACGCACGCCAGCTCCTGGAGCTGCTACAGCAAAGGTAAAAACTAAGTTAATAACTTAAACTTTTTAAATTTAATACGTCTAAAGGTTTCTTGATTTTGATTTTGAAATGCGATTAGCGGCACAGATGGTGGATTGGCTTTTGCTCGCAGGAAGTACTCGCACGACGGCGACAGTTGCTGATCAACAACACTGGATCTCGTCATCTTGCTTCGTCATCTTCTCGTCCGACAGCTCACTCTAAATCTAAAAAAAAGGGCCGATCGAGCACAGTTGGCGTCCCTGGAGGTGGGCAGCAGCAGCGATCGTCGAACGACGCTCGCACCAATTCGCGGACGGTGTCCGTTGTTTCGTCTCGAGTTCCTGGCCATAGTCGCAAGGGTATCCTCAACATCGCTGGCGAAAAAGGACTGCTAACTCCTGCTCCTCCGCAGCCGCATGTCAAGCGCACACGGCCGCGCGTCAGGAACAATGGTGGGGGCACCGAGCAGCCGGGTGTGATTCTTACGGCAGAGAACGCGCGAAACGTGCTCCGAGTCCGAGGACGAAAGACGGCGCAAAGGGGGACGAAAAACGAAGGACGGCCGACTTCATCGTCCTCAACAAACGACGACGACGGCGCAAGCATCGAAAGCGTGTCGAAAGAAAGCACGGCGGCCCCGTCGAGGTACTTGAGCGTAAGCTGTGGCGCGTACGCGTTTCTTTTGTACTACGGACTGTACTTAGTAGTTTCAGAAGTTGCGTGGTAGGCGTGCTCGTGCGCACTTCCATCTACAATAGCAGCTAAAATTTTTAGCTAATTTCTAGGAGACAGTCGATCATGAAGATATTCCAATTTTTAGGTAACGTGGTCATGGTCGTCAAAATGAAAACTATCGCCATCCCACCTCGTCACCATGTTGGTGCTCTTTATCGATAGCTAGTTCATCGAACGATTAAAAACCAACGGCCACTACTTTAAAAGGCAAAAGTCTCCGGTGGACCCGAACAAGAAGTCGCCCACAGACACTGGAATCAACGTGGACAATGTGGATCCCGCGTGGCTGCCACCGCAGTACCGCGATGTCGCGGTGAAGGTTATGGCGGTGTATAAAGAGGAGGGGTACCAGTCGTCCCCGCCCCGCAGCCCCAGTCCGCCGGCCGCGCGGCCGGGAACCAGCTCGGTGCGAAACCGGAACCGCCTCAAGGCAGCTGCAGGAGGAACGCACGACGAACAAGTGATTTTGGGCGAACAACAAGCCGAGGTTGGGGGCGCGGGGTCGGCTTCCCCGGGCAAGTCGAAACCAGCTCCCCCTGTCGGAGGAGGAAGTTCTGCTGCAGCAACCTCACGCAAGAAGAGGAGCACGGGGCCAGCCCCCGCAGGGGCAGCAGCATCTTCATCATCTGGAGGCGGAGACCCACACCACAGACAGAGAGGCGAAGAAGATGGCGCTTCCGATGCCGAAGATTTTTCCGCGGAACAGCTGAATTCCGTGTCCTTAGGCGGAGCACCCCAGGGGACTTCCTCGAAAGGCGAAGCCTACGCCAGTGACTATCGCCCACCGGGGTATTCCTGTTTGTGTTCATCTCGTCAAGACGGCCTTTTCATGTTCTTCCTCGCTCGGTTCATGGGTTTTCTTTCCTTACTGCTACATGGAAGTAGATGCAAGTATTAATCTCGTTCATAAAAAAAGGTCCGCGCTCACTTCTAACCGGTCCCCGACGCGGCAGGGTACCCGCGGTGGCGGTAGCAACCGCCAGGTGCCTGATTTCATCCGCGTGCAGAAGCGGATCGACAAGGCTCGCAAGGAGCACGTGCTCGCCGAGTTACAACAGATGTTAAACGAGACGTGGCGGCACGACAAGAACCTGAAGATGCGGGCACTGAAGAACGAGTGGACCCAGCAGCGCTTGGAGCAGCAGAAGCACCAGGAGGAGCTGCGGATGCAGCGGATCCGCGAGATCGAGGCGGAGCGCAACAACTACGTGGAAAAACAGCTGCGGGACCGCCAGAACTACCTGCGGCGGAAGGAGGAGGACAGGAAGCGAAAGGAGCTGGAACAGAAGCGCTTCAGTCTGCTGCAGAGAGTGTACGACGAAGGCCTGCGGAAAGAAAAACTGAAGGAATTGGAAAAAGAAAGAGAAAAACACCGGGAAAAATTCAAGAAAAAAATAAAGTTCGTGATGCCACAATGGATCGATTGAAGTCCTCTGGAGGAAGATGATCGAAACCGATGGACGAGCGATACGGGTACAAGCAATGCAGGTGGAGCAGAAGTGGTCGTCCATTGTGAAAATTTTAAATCTTTTTGATTTTGAAATCGTTCGCTGGCGCTGGTGCCCTACAATAATTGAGGAGAATATCACAACATTTTCGCACTGCTGATAAGGTTGAGATATTTATGAAAATATTTCCATTTGCTATAATCTTGCGTTCTTGAAGTTGAAACCTAGAACGAGTCGTCCGAGCCCGAGGCTGTGGAAAGCGAAAGCGGTCGATTTATGATACAAGCTTCGTTGTAGCACGAAACGCTTTTCAAAATGCAAGGCTCGAGGCTGTTTTTTCTCATCCTTTGATTCGATTGCGTCGATCCTGTAGACCCATTCCCGTGATTTGCTGCGCCGCACGTCACGAGAACGACTGTACTGTTGGTCGGTCCTGATGTGTCTGTAATTAAAAAAAAAAAATCATTCCGCCATTAACTACTTCCTTTGCCGCGGGGGCTCGACGATGAATATTGTGTAGTTGAAATGAAATGAATATATCTAATGCAGCAGCGAGGAGGACGAGGAGGAGATGAAGTGAATCGCACGTGTATGCGAATCTTTCCTAAAGAACGAACAGTGTGTGTGAATGAACAACTGGAACAGACTCAGATGCTAGCCGGTATGCAACGAGATGAGACGCTTCAGAATCACCAGAACCAAGAACAATGCTCAGCTGAGCCAGCGGTGATTGATCGGATGGTCGCTCGGCTTCGCTCCACCCCGCCCAAGACTCAGCTGGAGTTGGCGCGGGCGGACGTGACAGTAAAAACAGACTGACATCAGCAGGGGGTCACACCAAAAGCAGCGCTACTTCAATTGCGTTGGCTCAAGCAGCAAGAGGCCCACCCAAGGAAAAGTAGAAGCAATGTCCATAGCAGTATTTTTTCGTCTTTGAACGAGAGAAACTCACAAAATAGGAAGAGTGAATGCCCAACCCGTTGGATAACTACCCATGAACACGATGTTCAAATTGACCAGCTGCCAATGCCATAGGCATACATAGATGAAGGTTTATTAATTTGCTGAGGGAAGAAGAAGAACCGGAACTCAAGCTGCTCGGACTACTGGTATCTTCAGAGCGTGAGCGGCAACGAGGACATCGATCGTCTATCTTCTGAAATTCAAGATCAAGGAATCAACTTCGCCTCGTCCCGCATCCATCAGCAGAATGATCGCTCGCCTTATCGTTGCTGTGAATTCCAGCCTGTTTTGCCAGGGGGTTTTCGTGCTCCTGTTTGCGGTGGTCGCGTCGCTGAATACTGTGGTGGGGCAAGTGCGTGCCGCCTACCTCTCCGAATACAGCTTCATCGTCACGGAGGCGGTTTCCTGCCTCGCCTATGTGGCCACGTTCGGCGCGATCTTCCTCTTCCGCTGGCAGGTGTTAGGCCTCGTGTCCGCGGATGAGATGGACTTCGTGTGGGGGACCGGGGCGTGCGCGAAATGTCGCCCGCGTCGCGGTCGTGGTGCGTTCGCGGCGGGGGACGAGACAGAGCCAGCGGACCACAGCGATGTCGCCGCGGTGGACCGCGCTGCCGCGGCGCAGTACGGCGGCTTTGAGCGCGTCTTGCTGCGGGGGCTGCTCCCGAGCGTTCGAGCGCAGCAAGCAGGAGCTCCGTGGTGGGTCGAGAACAGGAATCCGAGGACTTCCTCAACCAGCACCTCCACCGCTGGAGAAGTAGAGGACCAGGCGGAGTTCTCGCGCGGCACGCGGTACTTGCAAAGCGGGCGGACGCAACACCTCCTGCCGATGTGGATCGTGCTTTCGCTGGCCGGGGCGTTGAACGTGGTTTCCGAAATCCTGGGCTTCGTGGTGCAGCCCTACATGCGGGTGTTCACTCAGTCGCTGGTGACACAGTCCAACCTTGTGTTCACGGCGTTCTGGAGCATGCTGCTATTCGGCCGCCGCTACGTTTTCGCAGAAGTGGCGGCCCTCTCCCTCGCGGTCTTCGGCTGCCTCGTGGACCTAAAGGCGGACGTTGACAAGGGGGGGGTTGGAGGAGGTGGAGCACTCTCGTCCTCGACGCACCGCGACAGCCCGCTCTGTATCCTGATCAACTTTTTGAGCTGCGCGGCCCCCTACATGGTCCTCAAGGAGCTTGTGTTCGTCCGTTGGCAACAGCGTAGCAAAATCATAGCCAGAACCACCGGCGCCGGCGCGGCACCGCCCAACAAGCCCGGCCTCGACATTTTTCTTGTCTCGGCCACCAGCAATCTCTTCGGACTCCTCTTCTGTCCGGTCGCGATTTTCGTCTTGACGAAGTTGCGGTTTCCAGAGCAGCCCGTCTCGCAGGTGTGGGCCGACGCTGCGCACGCGGTTTGGCACGACGAAGACGCGTTTTTTTGGACCCTGCAGGTTTACATGCCGCTGAATTTGTTGCTCAACGTGGGGGTAATTTTCATTCTCGCGACACCCCCGAACGGCGCGCTGCTTCTCTTCGTGGCGTTTAAACTCGCACTCCCGGGGGCGACCCTGCTGGCCGTCTACCTCCCGTGGCCCGACGTGATAGGAAGGCAGGGAATCTCTCCGCTTGAGATGTTGGGGGGATGCATTGTGTTCGCCGCGACCTTCCTGTTCTTGCACGGAGGGCGGGAAAGAAGAAAGTTGGAAGGGGATGTGGAGGCAGATAGTGAAGGAGGGTCGGATCTGGCGAGAGGCTATCATGCTCGGGGGGTCCTGGGTGGGGAGGACGGACTTGCATCGCGGGGGGCAGACCTCCTGCTGGCTGCGCAGCACACAAGCGTCGAGCAGCATATGGTCGCACGGAGAAGTAGGAGCCTTCCCGCAAACAACAGGAGAATCTGCATGCACCCGTACGCTGATAAGAGAAAGCTGGCGCTCCTTCTGGTGTTGCTTCCGCCAGTCTTGTTTCTGGTGTTCAGTATTGGAAGCGCACTTTGCAGCTCGATGAATTAACACTTGCTTCGGCGGCGCCGCAGGAGCGGCGGGAGGAAGGGCGCCATTCGTTCCTGTACGATTCAGTTCATCATCACCAGCAGGCGCGTCGCTGTCACCGGTAGGGGTAGGTTGCGCGAAAGCGTCACTCGCGCTTGAAATGGTGATATTATGTGGCACGACTGAAGGTGAAGATGTACAGCGCCAACGGTAGTGGAGGTCAGGTCGGTGCCCCGAATACCTGACAATATTATGTGACCGGCGTTCTGATATTTCTGATTCTGATCTTGATCATGATTTCGTTATCGTTCCAAGCGTTCAATTACGTCACGCCCACTTAAATCTGGAAAATCTTCAGTTGTAGTAGGTGCTGTACCAGATACAGAGTGAAGGAAAGCAAAGTCGTCCCAACAAGGAGTAGCGGCGCGGACCCAGCAGCAGCACGAACCTAGCAGCTAATCGCTGTAGAAAGAAGTCGGACAGCGACAGCCGCAGGCATATAATTAGCAAAGCTTTACTAGCGGACGTGTAAACG
>RXOD01005252.1:0-15076 GCA_005223375.1 Amoebophrya sp. AT5.2 | reverse complement strand
ATAGATGGGTAAATCATCATCAGATGAAACCATTGGCTTTGATGAGGACTACTCGGAGAAGTGGCGTCTGCTGATAGGCCATTCGTCTTCAATAGGCCAATCCATCGCTCGCCATCGCTCCAAAAAAACCCTTCCTCGCAGATGAGCACAAAGCCCTCCCTGCGTGGTGCATGCTGGCCCGGTGTGTTGGCGGGGCGATCGCAAAACACGATATCATGGTGAAGCATTTGAATGCGGCAGGGGCGGGATCAATCGGTGCGATGCAGGAGGTGCTTGACGGGGGGCCCAGCGACGATACCATCAAGGAGCGCACCAAAGAAGGAGTCATCGGGAAGACGCCGGGTACCTATACTTCGAGTAGACTTTGTTGTTCGTACAAGTACAGACTCACTCTACTCTCAGCCATGATTCTGACGCTACCAGCGTCGCACGACAAGATAGAACCTTCTGTTCGATAGCCCCCGAGCCGAGGCTGCGCCTCGGTCTCGACGAAATCATGAGCCTGTTTTCTTTCAGTTTCAGTATACATTTTTTCATTCACCAGCACCCCCTCTCCCACCACCTTCCCCGTGATTCATTGATTTCCATTCCCAATTTCTCCCCAAGAACATCGAACGAAACTCAACATCGATGATGTGGATCTGACAGGTACCCGGTACTGGGCTGGGCAGATCGACGACCCGTACAAGATGCGGAAGGGGGTGGACACGAATCCAAAGCTGAACGTGCAGACGCAGCTCTCGAAGTGTATCGGCAGACTGAACGACACCTAGGAACGGGGCGGTTGGAGGGGTCCATCTCCGTTGCTGCTACCTATAAAAATAAGCAAAAGTGCGGAACTACAGGAACTACTATTTACGACAGCAATGGGAGAAGGGAGGGAGAGGTTTTGGGGGGTGGCGCCACTTCTAGGTCGTGACGTGCTGAAAATTTTCAGTACCTGGAAGGGTGCACGTACCTTGGTTGCACGTACCTGGGGGGTGGACACGAATCCAAAGCTGAGCGTCACTTTATTTTAAGCTGAACGTCTGGGAAAGTGTATCGCCAGACTGAACGACACCTAGGAAAGGGGTTGGAGAAGTTGCTGCTACCTAGCTTGCTACAATAAAGCAAAAGTGCGGAACAGGAACTACTATTTACCATAGCAATGGGAGTGGGAGACGGGAGGGGGAGGTTTTGGGGGGTGGCGCCCTGATGCTGATCCCCACCCATTGGAGCAATGGAGCGCGCGCTGAATCTGATCGGTCGGGCGGTCAGCGCCGGAAGGGTCAGAGGTGTGCCATTTGACAGTGATACGGATTGGATGTGTCTTCACCCCTAGACAGAGGCGCACCTAGCTACTGCTGATCGAACGCTCAGGCCTGGCTAGCTCATCGCTCAACGCTGAGCCCTACACTACAAGCGCATGACCGGCGAAGCAGAGGGCGGAATTTTTTGCTGCCGAAGATGACAGCTCCGCTTCTAGGTTTCTGCTGCTCAATCATTTCAAATTGTCCTCCTGCAGATGTGGACTTCGTCCCCAAAGCCCGGACCAAATAATCGGCCCTCACCGCACTTCTATTTTAGAAGCAGTTGAGTGGTCAACTAGCGCTACAAGACGAAGAAGAACGCTCTCGCACAGACGCAGTCTTAGCAGCAACGCGATAGCCCCCGGTATAACAGCGAACTGTTCACCACGGACACTTTCACGACGCCGGTGCCGGACGGAAAGGCCAAGGAGATCGACGAGGTCTGGGAGCAGTGCATCTGGAAGTGGTACAAAAAACCGCTCACCACCACCATCGAGCAGCACCTGTAGAAGATGAGACGAGAAACCCTGAGATTACTGGGTGCTTCTTGGGCTTTCCGCGGCGCAAATGCGAATGCGCGGAGAATTTCTATATTTGTCAACTTGGTTCGTATAAGGTAACGCCTGTAAATAGTGATGTCGAACAGGAACAACCTGTGAAGAATAAGATTCATACTCCGGGTTCCCGCAACAATACTAGTTCCGGAGACGAAGACCAAATCGATACGACCGACTAGACTCAGCGGCTGCGCGTTTTCTTCTTACCGCCAAGGCAAACCATATTCTTCGAAGCACTGAAAACTTCCTTTATTGAATTCCACACTCGGTGGACAGCGACAGACCCAGTTTCTGTTTCAATTATTGTTGTACTAAATAACAACTATAAGAAAGTAGTAGCTACTCTTACTCAAAGTCAATCTTGTTTAATTTGGACAGGGGCGCGGACGCGGTTAGCGCTTCAGCAATTTTCCTCTGCAGTTCTTCTCAGGGCGACAGCCTGCTATTGCGAGAGATGCTACAAGTACCTGGAACAAGATGCCGACCCGCTCCAGCAGGACAATGGCAAGGTAGGAAACAAAAACACAGAAGGCTTTTATTCTTTCGACAATCATGACGACGATGAGGAACAGTCAGCGCGTTTGTTCGCTCGAAGGGCCAGCGGGATCAGGAATCCAATCGCGGCCTAGTACGAGCAGGACTGCTCGTGAACGTCAATCTCCGCGGAATGGCAATCGTTGCAACATGAATCACTTTGCGTGCTGCAGGAGAGAATCAATCGAAATGATCAGCGTGCGGTGGGTTGCGGATCCTCACGACAACTGATCAATGGTTCCGGATCTTCCCAGATCAACAGAGGATCAAGGTTGTAGCGCAGAGGTGGAAGGAGCGCGTCATTTCTCCATCGGCGTTGATTTACTTGATTATTCGGCGTTTAGCCTTCTCTCGTCTCGCATCTTCTCGCATTCTTCGCACAAAGAATCATCAAGCACAGCGACCTTTCGTGATATCTCAAAATAATAATAAATTGCATACTGACTGTTACTGCGGCTTTCTTCCATACGAAGATCTCGCGTCTCATTCACCCATCCGTGTCTTTCCGGATCGCGATTCCGACTTCTCAAGATATAAAATTTCCTCAAGGAAATAAAATCGACTTTCTGGTTCATCTCTACCTACTGCCTTATCGAACTAACGCGACACTAGCTACCATAGATATTTGATATTGAATCCGAATCCGCCGCCAGACGGCAGACAAGCATCAACAGCAACTTCTTGCATCAACCCAGCGAAACTCTTGCGCTTTCCCGCCGGAAGCATACCTCGCACGAGGTCTACTTTCTTACTGCTTAAGTACAGCCGCTTGTACTAGCAAACCTCCAAGATGCTGCTTGACAACATCAACTTCGGCGAAAACGTCGTCGTCACCAAGGACGAAATCCGCGCCACGTACCTGAAACCTGATTTTTGTCTTTGTTTTTTCCGGCCTAAACGAAGCTTTTGCTCACTCGAGAGCGCAGCCGTACCCAGCGCCAGCCCCTAATTTATTTTCAGAAAACTAAAACACGCTATGCTTATCAGCTAAGTACCCTCATGTTTCTCCAAACACATCGTACGCACAGGTACCAGTACGACAGCACCGAGATTCTGAAGATCGGAAATGAGTTTTCCGTGGTCCCGAAATCTGAGACGTACGAGTTTGTGACGGACAAGAAGGTGCCGAAGATGGGCGTCATGCTGGTGGGCTGGGGTGGCAACAACGGCAGCACCGTCACCGCGGGCATCCTCGCCAACAAGAACAATATCACCTGGAAGACCAAAAGGGGCCTGCAGAAGCCCAACTACTACGGGAGTTTGACGCAGGCGTACTGACTTACTCCTACCCCGGCATATGACGAGGGTGGAAAATACATTATTAATTTACTCCTACCCCTACCCCTAGTTCTCTTTTCATCCCAACATTTAGATAGCTAGCTGTTGTCTATACCTTTCCGCACCAAACCACAGGTCGACGGTTCGCGTGGGCAACTACCAAGGGGAGGAGTGCTTCGTTCCCTTCAACAAGATCTTGCCCATGGTGCACCCCGACGACATCGTGCTCGGCGGATGGGACATCAGCTCGTACTGTCTCAGTTCCTGCTCGATGACCTTTGCCGAACTACGCTTAACAAAATACGCATAGATACCTATATCTTGAATCTAATCCCCCAAAAATGTAAAAGTAAATGATATACCGCAGCCTTTCCCTCGACCAGGCTATGGAGCGTGCTTGCGTGATTGACATCGATTTGCAGCGAAATGTTGCTCCCTTGATGAGGGACATGAGGCCGCTGCCCGCGATTTTCGACCCTGCTTTCGTGGCCGAGAACCAGTCTACCCGCGCGGACAACACGATCAAGGGCACCAAGCAGCAGCAGATCGACCAGATCCGCAAGGATTTGAAAGAGTTCAAGGAGAAGAACAAACTGGACAAGGTGGTGGTGATGTGGACGGCCAACACGGAGCGCTACAGCGAGGTCGGGGAGTTCAACAGCACGAAAGAGAAGCTGTACGAGGCGATCGCGGCGAATCACAAGGAGGTGAGCCCCTCGACCCTGTACGCAGTCGCCTGCATCGAGGAAGGCGTCCCCTTCATCAACGGCTCGCCGCAAAACACCTTCGTGCCGGGTATTGAATAACTCTTTGCGATTGCTGCCATTTAAAGTACAATACTTTTGAAGAGATCTATTGTATATTCCCGCGGAGTATAATTCTTGAGGAGGTATCAAGATGCTGACCGTGATTGTGATGAATGGATAGGCTTTTTAGTTTTAGAAGCAAAGTCTAAGAAGTTTGTGGTTGTGGAATTTTCAATGACCTAGTAGATTCTTCATTGTCCACGCGAGTTTTTATTTTTCGAGTCCGTACAACCGGGTGTATGAGAGGTGTCTCCTTCTGCGACCTCCGCACCACTGCGACGCTTCGTTCGTAAACATTCCTTCCCCGCACCCGCTCTGCTCTAAAATCAAACCATCCGCCCCAATGTAAAAACTCCAAAAACCCACCCCAAACGACATCCCACTAACACCAATCCAATCCAATCCAAAGCCAAACCGTCACCACCCAGGTGTGATTGATCTTTCAATTGCTCGCGACTCCTTCCCGAGTTGATGGATGGTCGACTCCATTCGCGACTTCAAGAGCGGGCAGACCAAGATGAAGTCTGTGCTCACGGATTTTTTGATTTCAATCCGTGAGCACGGACTTCATCTTGGTCTGCGTCGTTGGTAAACATCCCTTCCCCGCTCTGCTCAAAAATGGCACTATCCGCCCCCCGGAAGCAAACATCCCAAATATCCACTTCCACGCCAAGAAATTATTCCACTAATAACAAATCCAATCCAAATCCACCGTCCAGGTGTGATTGATCTTTCAATTGCTCGCGACTCCATGATCGGTGGCGACGACTTCAAGAGCGGGCAGACCAAGATGAAGTCCGTGCTCACGGATTTTTTGATTTCCGCCGGCATCAAGCCCACCTCCATCGTCAGCTACAACCACCTGGGGAACAACGACGGCAAGAACCTCACGAACCCGGCTTGCTTCAAGTCGAAGGAGATTTCCAAGTCCGACGTCGTGAACGACATGATCGCGAGCAACAGCATCCTGTACGAAAAGGGCGAGACGCCGGACCACTGCGTGGTGATCAAATACATCCCCTACGTCCAGGACTCGAAGCGCGCCATGGACGAGTACACCTCCGAAATCTTCCTCGGAGGCACAAACACCATCGTCATGCACAACACATGTAGCTATTTGTTTTTACTCTAGGCCGCATGGTGTTGATGTCCCTTTTTTCATTTGTTTGCGGCGGTTATTTTATCCATTCATATCCTGTTCCTGCCCGGTGAGGCTAGTATTTTTTGGGGTTGTTAGAGGTAGACCCGATCATGGATCGTCTTACTCACATCTCCTTCCGATTTGAAATTGTAGCTCAGGAGAGCTCTTTGCTCAACCCCCGCCAATAATCAATCAATCTGAAAAATCTTCCGATTCCGTCGCCCAACATCAATTAATCAAACCACAGGTGAGGACTCCCTCCTTGCCGCGCCGTTGATTTTGGATTTGGTGCTCCTCGCCGAGGTGACCGACCGCATCAAGATGCGCAAGAACAACGAGGCGGCTGGGCCCAAGCGTTTCCACCCGGTGAACGTGCTGTTGTCCTACCTGACGAAGGCGCCGCTGGTTCCCGAGGGCCACCCCTGCATTAACGCGCTGGCGAAGCAACGTGCTATGCTGGAAAACATCTTCAAGGCGTGCGTCGGCCTCCCCCCGGACAACAACATGTGGCTCGAGTTCAAGCAGACGGCGGAGGGATCTTTTTCGAAGTGTAAAGCTGCTACGCCCAGCGTGGCAGGAGCATGAGCGATGGGAGCGATTGATGAGGTTTCAGTAGAGCAGCTTCGAGGAGAATTGGTGGTTTGGTGATCCAGAAATTATGATTCGATCGATTTGGCGGCTATGGGGACATTTGGAACCGATGTTGAAGCACGCCGCACACAAGGGGGTTTCGTTTTGTGATCTCTGGTCCGAGGTGGATGGTTGGCACGAAGGAAATCCGATGGCGAGAACGACTCCAAAGGGCTGTTTAAACCTTGACGCACAGTATAGCCGGACCGTGCCGTGCCGTGCGAGGGATTGTTCCGTGCGCGGTTGGCAAGGGGTTGTTTCGACTCTCTTTCCAGTCGCTTGTCGGAACGTTCTGCAATCCAAGGCACGAAGACGAACCGGTAGGAGCTACCGCTGTGGTATATAAATAGATAGCAGGTTCTTCTATGACAATACTGATTGTAGCCCGAACATCGATATTGGTCAGAGGAGCTGCGCGGCATTAGAACAACGACGGGTGATGTTTTTTAGCTAGGCAAACCGTTACATAAAAGAAGATCAAGATACAGATTGATTTACAGCGCGACCTCATTCTTGAATAAATCCATTCATCAGCAGCTCGCCACAGTCGCATTGACATTGCACTGGAGCTCAATCTACAACACCGAGCAATTCTGCTGCCTAGCGCCACGCTGACGCTACGTCGCTCACCTCTTAAATTTTAGCTTCAGAGTTCATACGTTTTCCTTCCTGGTACGTACGGCAACGATGGGAGCGTCATCATGCTCCCGAGCTTCCTGTTGTACTTGTACTTCTAACTATCTACTTAACATCATGGATAGAGAACATGTGGTCGTCGATTTAAAATGTATGGCGGTTCGGTGGCTACTTCGCACCGACAGAAGTCGCCAGCACTTCAACCGCAACATCGAATCTCGTAATATCCGACATGACGAAGCTTCACACTTCTTCGACAGCGCTGCAGAGGAAACAAGTGCGTAGCCCTTTTTTTCGCCGTGTTCCAAGAACTGAATCATTGCCGTTGCGACACCGGAACTACCCGTACGACTTTCCACGACGATACTTCGCTCTTCGCGCAGCCCGAATCTTCGCGAATCAGAATCCTGAGGGACGATATTTGCGTTCGGGTTTGCCGACGGCGTATCTATAAGTATCCGCGACGTATAATTCATTGCCTTAGTTTCTGAAAGATTTCGTCGAAGATAGATGGAGATTCCAGAGACCTCGAGAAGAGCGGCTCTGTTGAAGGAGCACCACCTGTCAGCAGCCTCCACAAACCAAAAAAAAGGGCGGCGCGAACCACAGACCGGCAGCCACTGCCATGCTACACCGCACACCCACCAGCGAGCAACTCGACCTCGAAGCAATTTGAAAAATGTCGACAAAGAAACCCGAGTTCCGACGAAGTGTTCTGTGCCTGATGAGCCCGAGTCCGACAGAAACTAGCTGTCGCTTCTTATTGATTTACCCAACTCGGGGTGTAAAAAGAAATGTCCATCCAAAAATGAGTCGGTGGCGGTCGTGCGCTCATGTGCTGTTGATAGCAGCTTTAGTAATATGGGGTGGCGGGATAGAGATCATTACCGTTGGAGCAAATTCTCTGTTTGCTTGTTGGTGCATGCAAGGTATGTTTGGCTGCATCGAAAAATATCTCTCTCTTTTCCGTTGTGTGGGTGCGACTGCGAGGGGATCATGGAATTGGGAGGCCTGGTTCGTCATTCTTGTATCTCAATCTCTGCTTTTCCTGCTCGAATAGAACGAAGCACACCCAAACGGCAGCGAACTCAGCCCAAGTCGCATTCTCCATCTGTCTCTCATGTTGGATCGAGCCTGCAAATGCCTTAAGCGATTGACAAGGTTATGTACAGATTTTTTCATGATTTTCTGGACCCGACATCGAGTAGAGCCATCGTCGATGTTCTGATAGAAAGATAAATTCCAAACCTCGGAGCCCGGGCGAGCGCATAAGTGATTCATAGACATAGACCACTGTTAAGACCATGAAATCCTTCGACAAGTTCACCGCGCAATGGTATGGAGCTACCAGCGCGAATGGCACCGATAAACCTTACCACCCAAGAACAACGAAGGTACACGCGATTGTATCTCTGCTGGCACAAACAACTTTCGAAACAGCAAACGCACAAGTAGTTGATGAAAATGAATGATATGAAAAAGTACTAAAACGTCCTCCGCGAAGGGGAAAAAAAAATCAACTCCAGGTGATAGACATTTCGCGGAATTACTTGCCACTCGAGCAGCGCATGGCCATGCGAGAGCACTGGGATAGGCATATGCCGACAAACGCCTCCCCACCCATGCTCTGTCTGCGACCAAGCGTGAGTCAGCCGGAGCTGAGATGTTTCGGCAGGACGTGGGGCGATGGGTGGAGCAACGAAAGGGGGGCTTTCTTGCGGAGAGAGGACCCGACGATAACCGCCGCGGGGCAGCCAAGCGGAATGCCAGTGCCGCTCAACGCTATCGAGAAATTCGGTACACTCTGGCTTTGTGCTGCTCTAGCTGCATCTTCATAGATCATACTTCTGATACATGATGGTGAATAAAATTTGCTGTCCCTCACGCAATTGAGCGAAAGGCACCGTGATTCCGAACTGGGACCCGCGGATTTCTGGTTCACAGAATACACCGTGAACGGGACCGTTTTGTTTTTTGCGGTTTTGCGGGCCGTTCACGGTGTACGGTGAGAACCAGGACCGTCAAGGGAAGCGACGCCGAACGACGGAAAATCCTAGGCAGTGAATGCCGTAGCTTCAAACTCATCAATATGCTGCATGAAGAAGTAGAGCGCTCACGTCTTTCTATTCGAATAGCACTACAACAAAGTGAAAACTTTTTAGGTACCGTGATTCCGAACTGGGACCCGCGGATTTCTGGCGAGCGCAACGGCGGGCCGTTCACGATGTACGGTGAGAACCAGGCCGGCGCGTTTATGACTCGCTACAAAACCATGAAGCACTGCGAGCGGAAGGGGCTGGGGGCGGCTCTGGATGCCCGCAGGAGATACGCGCCGAGCGACTACACGGGCTTCCCGAGGAGGTACCTAGGAGCCGAGGGCTACACCAAATACGGCGCGGAAAGCCTGGTGGTGTAGCTTATCCGACGGATTAAGAGTTTAAATAAAGTTCGTCCATTTATTCATCATCGCTTCTTTTTACCAAGGTAACATTTCGACGTTTTCAACATTGTTTACGCATCTGTGCGATTCCACCTCTTAGAGTTTCTGATCCCGTCGCTGGTTAAGCGAAGGCCGCTTACACCCGAATTTAAAACCAAACGCTTGCTTACTCATGCAAGAAAGATGATCATTCATACGCTGCATAGATACAGCGAGTCGCGCGGAGGAGCGTGGCTCGGCAGGACTCATATTCGCCGTAGAGCGTGTACACTACAGAATTTTTGGAAGGTAGTTTTGGACTTCGATACACGCGGCAGATGATAGATTCATCTCACTCAGGGATAACGAGTACGAGAAAGTGTACCATACGAACTTGTTTAACCAAGATAGAGGACCAGCATTTGTTTCAGTCACACCCATAGCCGAAGAAGCGGCTCAGCAGCAGCTGGTGCTGCAAGGGATTGGATTTAGTCGTACAACTCTGGTGGAATGATCGCTCCTCGTGACAGCCTCCGCGTGATTCGGTCCATGTGTGGTCTGCTCACTGCTTTTTTTCCATTTCCTTTTCCTTGATGAAGATAAATAAGGTTTGGTGTGTGGGATGAGTCGCGGAAGCCCCGGGAAGACGTGACTGCGCGTGCTGGGCAATCACCAAACCTTTCCTGCTCTCATCTGTGCAGAGGCAAACTTTTTCGCCTGTTGGAAGAACCCCTTCCTGACAGAGAAAACACTCCCCGCAACCGAAGATGTTGATATTTTTGGCATATTAGACGCAGAACCGCAACTTTGAGCAGTTGTTGTAGAACAAACTTGGCCGCACTTCATAGCTTTTGGCTCTTTTAGTGTACGACGAGAAGTCGAACTGGGAGTGGCAGTTGTGCTGTTTGTGACTTTTTGTGGCCAGAACATAGGCGCGACGCCGACGGTCGCCGATACATAGCTTTTGTGACAGTCGCTTTTGAATTTAGTCTGTGTGCAGAGCCTATTAAATTTTTCTTCCGCTTCGATCATTTTAGAAGGTTGGGCGTCGAGATGAGCACTGGAGGAGGTCCCGACCCTAGCCCCACGACCGGGGCCTCGCTAGCTCCTCTAAGTGGCGTCGCGCAAGCCATCCGCCGAGCACGCCCACAAGCCGTCTCCGCCACCAGAATCGCGGTATCAGATTCAAAGCCCGGGATCTCGTCAAGAAGAATGAGAGCATCGATGAGCCTTCCCCTCCCTCTCGGCGTGGCGTTTTTCGCGGTGGTGTCGGCGGTGACCTTGCTGATAGCGTCGGCAGTGGCGCCGCCGGCGACGGACGAGTGCGAGAATCTGAAGGTGGTGCGCGGGGTGACGGGCTGTGTGAAATTCTCCCCCGACCTCGAGTACTACATGCTGTTCAACAAAATGGACCCCGCGAACCCCCCAAACGACGGCATGTTCTCCTTCACCTTGCTCGTCAAGAAGCCAAACCTGCTCGCGGGAAAATGGCTCGGGCTCGGAATCGGCCTCAGCGGGGGGATGAAAGGTAATACTTATGTCACGCCCGGCAGTCTTTTCATAGTACTTATGTCACGCGATCTTATGTTGCTTCACGCAGTCTTTTCATAGTACTTATGTTGCTTCACGTTCACCCACCGTCCGGGATCTAGACGACGACCTTCAGCGATTGGAAAGGATGCGTGTACACCGCCGGGCTGCGCCTGGCTGAGGTCGTTTCTTCCTCGGTAATAGGTTAAACCCAGCAGCCCCCACGCCTTACTGCACATAGCTTCAACTTGCGTCAGGCGCCGATTTCCTGATGCTCACGAAGGACGCCAGCAGCAGTCTTTGGGTCGCTTCCGACCGGTATTCCGACGATTACGGCCGCCCGTTTGCCGACAAGTCGCAGGATTACGAAATCAGCTCTCAGTCCGAGTCCGCCACCCAGCTCGAATTGAATGTGAAACGCAAGCTGGACACCTGTGACTACTTCGACGTCCGCCTCAACCCCCACGAGGCGAATTTCTGCCTCTGGGCCCACGGCTCTGCCGCTGCGAATGGCGGGGAGGAGACGACGGCCACAACCGCGTCCTCCAATATACCTCCCCCGACTGCTTCCCCGCCCCCGACCCGGCACGCGATGCATTCCTCCAACGCGCGCGGCGCGACCATGTGCGACTTCTGGGTGCGGGCGTCCAAACCCAGCTACGGCTCCACGACGGACTACCCGATCCGGGCTCACCACGGGAAGGACCCACACGAGAAGGCGTACGTGTACACGGACCACTTGGTGAAGTCTGTGTCCGTCGAGAACCAGTACGTGACGGCGTTCCTCAGCACGCGACAGATTTTCGGGAGCAACAACACGGCGGACGCCGATCCGCTGCACCCGGTGCGCTGGATCACGAAGATCGAGCCCCTGATCGACAACGCGGCGCTGCTGCACCACATCGTCCTGTACAGCTGCCCGACGCTCACGCACGACACCATGCCGGACACGGTCTACGACGTTTTGATGGTGGAGACCTGCGATCGACTCATCATGGCGTGGGCAGTGGGAGGTACTTTGTTAATTTTTTTAGTACAACTCGTGACTTAGTAAGTAACCAATCGATGCATTTGCATGTTGGCTTCACTTGGATGCGAGTCCTGTATGCAGGATCTTCGACTAGGCCTAGCTATTGGTATTGAGTCGCTTTTGTCCTCGCAGGAGGCTGGTTATTCTCACCCATCGATGCTATCGCAATGGCATTGACGCACGGTTGTGAAAATACACCAGGCAACGGCATTTCCTTTCCTTCCGACGTCGCGTTCAAGCTCGGTGAGCGCGAGTCTGTTATTGCGCTGAACATGCACTACTACAACCCGAACATGCTGCAGAACCAACGCGACGCTTCCGGGTTCACCTTCACGGCGTTGCCCGTCGGGCAAACCACCAAGTACGAGTCCGACATTTGGCTGTTTGGGGACCTCTTCTACCAGGGGCTGCCGAATTCGAAGCTGCACCCGGACTACCACTTTAGCCACTTCTGCCCAGCCACCTGCGTGGAGGATATGGTGGAGGCGAAGGAACTCACAGTCCTCCAGCTAGGCTACCACGGCCACTTCGACACGAAACGCTCGGAAGCGGGTCTGATAAAACGGCAAAACTCCGTGTTCGATCCCGATCAACAACTTGCCGTCGGTGGTGGATCATCTGCTGGAGGAACCACAACTTCATTCACCGCTGCGCTGCAACCGGGGCCTTTGTATTTGTACGACTACAACCACCAACGGACGGTGGAGTCGGACCTGAAAATCCGGCGCGGCAGCGACGGCTCCTACGTCCGATGCACGTGGGACTTTTCCAAGCGGCACTACCTGATGAGCTACGGCGACGGGTCGAACGACGAAATGTGCTTCGCGCTGTGGCAGTACTACCCGCGGCAGCCGGGTCTCGGTCACGGCACCTGCGCCTTTTCGTTAGAGGACCGCACCTGGATTGGGGAGTACCGCACCGCCGCGGGCAGCTACTGCAGCGACTTCTGCGAGCGGGACGTCATCCGGGGCTACTACGTGAAGAAGGGAAGCGCCTCCACGGACCTGTTCGAGGCGCAAACAGTACCCTTCGCGCAGTACGGCGGGCGGATGGAGACCAGGGCGAAAGCCACCCTGGTGTCGGAGATGACCGCCGCCTGCGGTTCCTGCAGCACGACGCAAAGGCTGTGGGCGACGGAAGTCCCCTGCGAGTCGTGCGCGGCCTTGAACATCACCAGCGACTGCGACGTGCTCGTGTACCGCGGGTGGTGTCCGGAAGAGGTCGCCCCAACGAAGATCGCAATCGACGGCAGTAACAGCGCGAATCCGGCGTACGCGGCCACAAACAGCGCCGCGCAAAACACTGCCATCGCCGCGTTCGCAGCCAACTACTACAAGAACGAGGAGGCCAAGCTCTGCTCGCACTACTGCGCCATTGGAAGCGAAGGCAAAAGTCTCTGGAGCTGCTTGCGGAGCGGCCGATACACGTACGCGGGCGGGAAACTAGAGCACTTTCCGGTGCGGTTGCGGACGTCGAACTTCACAGATGACCCGCTTTCAACGTCCGCTGCGGGGGCCACTACGTCAGCAACGATGAACTCGAACGACCAGTGCCCCGCGGCGCTCCCGCGATCGGCCTTTGTAACATCCGCCGTGCCTCCTACCGCTACCCCTCTGGTTTCCTCTCTGCCAGACGGGTGCGCTGCACACGGCGACTGCCTCTCCTACGAGTACTGCGCGGACACGAAAACGTGGCACCCCGAGGACAGGGAGTGGACAAACGTGACGGCATCATCTTCCTCCGGTCTTGAAAACGGAGGCTTTGGACTCGTCGCCAACCGCAAGTTTTGCCGTTCCTGTTCTCACTGCTGCCAACGAGTCGACGCCTTCGACAACGCGTGCCCGGGGCACTGCGGCTGCGATCACCCGAACGTGAGGAGCTGCTTCAAGAAGGGCCCCATGTATATGTTTTGCAGCGGCTGCGGCAGCGCGGATGCGGGTGCCCCGACCTCCACCTCGCACGCGAACAGCAATGCTTGTGTGGAGCTGCCGTCGGAGACACTACTGGCACTCGGCATCGATCTCAATCAGCCGTCAATGACAGCGAACGAAACCGCGCTGGTGGGGGCTGCGGAGTGCCCGTCGCTGTGTCCGACGACGACAATACCTACAGACTCTTGGGCGCACTACGACAGCGGGAGCCGGACGTGCGAGGTGTGCCAGGATTTTGGGGAGATTTACGAGAAGCGCATGACCAACTACATGGACCGATTCGTGACGGGAGAAGTGGCAAATCTGCTGAAGCCGTACAGCTGCGAAAAGGCGCCGCAAATGCTTTCCATCATCCAGCCGCTGAACCCCTTCGTGCACGCGACGATGGAGGAGCACGCAAAGGAACTGTGCCGGTGGACATTGCGGGAGAGCGTGTGCCGGAGGCAAGAAGGTGGCGGTGGTAATGCGGGGAATGTCCTGGGTGGAGAGGCGGGAGAGTCGTCGGGGGCGCTGGGCGTCGGAGGTCATGGGAAAGCGACAGCGGTGGGAATTTTCCTGATGTTGATACAGGGCTGGCTCTAGTTTCTTGGCTTGAGTTTTTTGTGCAGAAGTCGATACGAAACCGATAAACTACAGTCTCGCTAGCTCTAGCGGCAGGCAGATGCACTGTGAATAAACGCGTTCCTGAATTTCCACTGACTTACTTACGTAAGAACTTTTGCATTCCAAAACTTTATCAATCTCGCAGTCAGTAGACAATGAAAGCGGTCCCCAGAAGCGGAACCCCTACCCCATGAGTTTTTTTCCATTGCTAGTGATTTAGACCACGAACCCATGCATTCATTGGTTTCTTTTTGGCATCGAAGAACATGGTGCGCCCACTGCAAAAGTTGGCGTGATGCTCGCGTGCTTGGCAAAACGAACGCAGGCCCTGTGTCCATAATGGAAGTGCAGAATTAAAAACCGATCCCGCAGCCGGCGCACCATCTGGGTCATCAGCCGTGTTTGGCCCTCCATGATCGTGCAGGCGGACGCCCACGAGTGGTTCGAGGGAGTCGGAGTGTTACACTTACAACATGAACATTCACTCTCACACACGAACGCGAACCACGACCTGAAATAAAGTTAGTATATGACTCATTGTCATTGATTGTTTGCCGGCAAAAGAAGTACAAGGAAGTCCGATCGGATCTGATTGAAGCAGGACAGTTACGAGCAGTAGATGAAGAACAGCTTCACTCGACCTATCTAAATACTTCAATCGAAGATCATTGTGCTCGGACAAATTATAAAAG
>RXOD01005251.1:0-15079 GCA_005223375.1 Amoebophrya sp. AT5.2 | reverse complement strand
AGAACAAATGAGGAGGATGATGGTGAAGGTGTCAATCTTCTTTCTTCATACTTTGGATTCATCGGTCAAACTCCTAAGAGAAAAAAAAACAAGAAGCATGTGAGCAACTTCATCTAGAGCCAAAACCACAATCCCGATAGGTATGAGGCTAATCCTCCGCCTTACTTGTTCTTGTTATTGTTTGGCAGATGTTCGCTAGTCGTGTCTCTCTGGTGGGTGGTTATTTTTGCAATTGATTCCATATAAGCATATTTTTATTTTATCCATAATTTTTGAAAAAGGTTTTTCCGAGGCAAAGATTGGCATAGCGCTGAACCAGGCCTGGGACCCTGAGACCAACCGCGGGACACTGAAGGTACGCGCGGGGGGCGATACACTCGAGAGCGGATCGATCCTGAATGCAAATCCCGGGCACCCGCGACGTGACGTCAAAATTCAACCGTCGTGCGAGGCATTTTTAGCTTCGCACTGGAACACCTTGCGGAACAAGAAATGGACTGACGAATTGGAGATGTGGAAGCAAACATATCCGGAAATAGGGGCGGAACGGTGCATTAGCGAGAGCTCCTGTCTCGCGACGCTTCCAGAGCGTGTAGTCGCAAGTGTGATCCACGACTACTTCTCGAAAGAGCGAGGGATGAAGGTCACCATAAACTCCGACGACTTCAGGGAAATAACTCTGTCGTGGGGAAGCTAGTTGCTTCAGTTTTTGTCGGTATCAAGGCCAATCGGGAATCCGCCTCACGGTGAGACAAAAAAAAACGAAGTACTCTCGTCATCATTATTTTTTTTAATTATAGAAGTCAGTGGCAAACGCAAAAATACCTGTACCACGGCGGGGGACTACTCTCGAAGACCATCGACGCACTGGCCGCATTGATTTGAAGAACCGAACAAATATAGACCGACGAACATAGCAAGATCTGTTAGTTTATGTTGCTCTTGATGTGTGATGTGTCGGCGCATTTCGCCACATCCTCAATGGTAACCATAGCGCTACCGAGGTGGACAAGGTCAAGGCCAGTGCGATGAACTCTGTTAGAAGCGAGGTTGTCCTTCAAGCTGTTTATTTAACAATTGAATTTTTTTTTGTCAGATCGAGCCTACCCCCTGCTATAAGCTGGCAACCTACGTGGAGACCTTCGCGAGCTTTGTCAAGGCCTAGGCAACTCGCGGCCTCGGACTGAGAATATTGAAGCGATGAAACAAGAAATAAAAAGCAAAAGCCAACATTTGATACACTTAGCTGCTGGCACAGCTCATGGTCCTCCAGCTGCAAGTGCATCGACTAAAGCAAGTTTCTTCCACTTGTTGGAAGATACGTTGTTCTGCCTCCTAAGGGTTCCCCTTGCTTTGTACTTTTGCGGACTGATTTAATTGCCGAAAATCGTAGAGGAACACTCACGGACATACAGATGAAGCAACAAAATCATCTAAATCAGAGAAAGAAAGTGCCTTAGGTCGTCCTTGCGCTTGTTGCGCCACCGCTTTCACACCACCTCTGGTTCGATTTGGAACTCGATTGCAGTCGCGGCATGAAAATCGAATTTAGTTCGCAGAGCGTGCATGAAGATGAAGATCGAATGAAAATGAGGTTCTCGCGGGAGGAGCGGGTGGAGACCTTCAAACGCTATCACCACGACGTCGAGCTGATTTTTCGTTATCGCGAAGTTTCACTAAAAGTTCGCATTCTTGCAGCGCAGCGATTTTTTCTTTTTGTACCAAGTTCAGGTGCAGGTAGGTGAACTTAGCTGTACAATGTAGCTCGTCGAGGTCGTCACTATTTGCTTATTGGAGCTAGTATTGTTATAGCTAGTAAGGCTAACAAGAGTATAATATATACCATTCTATCACCAGCTCTCGTTTTCGGAAATGTCCGCTGGCACTGCGTCTTCTTCGTCGAGTTTGTCGGCTTACAGAGTTGGCGAGAATGAACACAACAAGCTCGATCGACGCGGATTCGACGGCGCCAGTGACTCGCTTGCCGCGTGGGTGTGCATGCGCGCCGAAAATTACGTGCAGCGGCTGACGCTGACTACTTCCTCGAGCCCCAAGCCTAGTGCGGTTTCGCCATCAGAGGTCCTCCAGCTTTTTCGCCAACGTACACGAGCGGCGAAATTTTTCTCGAAACTGTCCTCTGACCTGGATAGCCATCACGAGTTGTGGCGCAAAGCGAGGGAAGGCGCCTTTTGCGGCCGAGCAGGTCGCCTGAAGGCTGCAGAAGTCAACGGGCACGAACGGTCCCGGCCGACGGATGCAGACTTGTGCAAAGTTCCAGTCACTTGGTACCCCATCGCGCGCGACCAGTCGGCCGACGTCGCCGATGGCGAGACGCTGCACAACGACAACCCCCTTCACTTTCGTTACCCCGATTCTTTCATCGGTTTCACGCTGGCATCTCACCAAGATCGGCAAATGCAAAATGGCGACGAGAGAAAATTTGAACATTTTCGCTTTTCTTCGCGGTGTTCCATGCGGGAGGATTGGGCGCCTCTGCGACGAAGTCTGTGCCAGGACCAAGTGCTCGCGTACTATCTCTCGGCCGCTGCGAGCCCCCTCTCCGCTTTACCTGTAGCATCAAATTCAAAACGGCCGCCGTCGAAATCGAAAAACAAAACGTCAACCTCAACGTCGCTGGTAGTGTCTAAAACGAAATCGAGAAGGAGAAGCAAGGGAACAGTGGGAAGCGAATCTTCGCGTGCTGAAGCTGCTGAGGGGGTCGGGGCTCGCGTCGGAGAGGCTGACGTGCCTTCTGGTTCTGCCACTAGTGAAGTACAAGAAAATGAAAACAACGACGAACCTGCCAAGCGTTGTCCGCGCCTCCTCCCTAAAATTCTTGAACACATCGCCGAATTTCTGGACCCGGTCGCGGAGGTTTTGTACTGCCCGGAGTATTATTGTCGCCTCGCGACTTCGAAAGTTCGGGCGACCCTGGCGCCGGCGTTTCGCGAAGTGCTGTCCTTCTGCTATGACAGAGTGGCGACAAAGGGTACGAAATGCATGATTTTGAAGTACTAGATGTCGATCAAACATATGTTAAAGTATGTAAACTAAAGTACAAGCAGAAACAGCATGTATGTTAGTTCGTGCTCCTACTGACTAACTCGTTCTCGTATGAAGACTTCTCTTCACAACTCATCATCGATCATCGGGCTGCCACTTTTTTATGCGCTATTCCTACTGCTGCTAGAAGTAGATCATCCATCCATCAAGATTCTTTGCGTAAAAAACAAAGAACGAAATAAACAGATTTCAGATGATCTCTCGGACTTCGATAAAAAAAGGGGTCGCCAAGGCGCAGGTTCGACTGACGCTACCACTCGCGGCGAACGAGCGGCGCACGAGGATCGAGGTGCTGGTCGCAGACGAGGAAGAGGACCAGGGAAACGTGGGCCTCCTCGGCGAGCTGGCGCCGGCGCGGGCGCCCAGCGCCATCCACTGCGAAGTCGATATCAAAGGCGATGCGTTCAACTTTCACCACTGGAATGCCTGTCGGAGTGAGGACTGGGCCAACGATCTAAGTCGGTGGAAGCAAAAATATCCGGACATAGTAACGGAAAAGTGCATTAGCGAGAGCTCATGTCTCGCGACGCTGCCAGAACGTTTTATCGCAAGCATGATGCACGAGTACTTCTCGCAAGAGCGAGGCATGAAGGTCACCATAGACTCCGACGACTTCAGGAAAATAACTCTGTCGTGGGGCTAGTTGCTTCGGCTTCTATCGGTGTCAAGGCTAATCGGGAATCCGCCTGCTCACGGTGAGACGAAAAAACCGAAGGAAGCGCTCTCTTCATGTTCATCCTTTTGAATTGATTAAGATTTATCTTGCAGAGGGTTCAAAAATCCCCATCTAGCCGCTCCCGCTAGGTGGCTTCAAAAATGCCTATACCTCCACGGCGGGGCGAATTACTGAGGAAGACCATCGCACTGGCCGCATTTATTGAAGAACCAAACGCAGACGAGCAAGACGAGACCTGACTCACGCAGCATCACTTCTAATAATTGAATTCAAGACCGTGCTGGCCTGCGTTTTTCTGCCCGGAGTAATTCGACGAGATTGTTCGCAATCGCAATCGTCTCCAATGCCTGGGAATACAGTGGTGCAACAAAATCCAAAATCGGATTTTGCGTATAAATACAATCGAAAGATCTACTCTACCCCGCAGTCCAATAAAGTTCAGAAATGATTTCGTGATCACATTCGCAATCGCAAAAATGCGCGCTCGGTTATTTCCTTTCTCCTATTTTCTCTGAACCTGAAGGATTTTAATCTCGAATTGGAAAGTGTGTTACTGGAAAGGCGGATGAAGCGAGAAAAACTAAGACGAATACCGCTGGCTGTGCTGCTGCCTGGGCGCTAAAGTGTGGCTCACCTGTACGTGTAGTTGTATAATATGTGCATGCTTGATCCGAATTAAATTTTGACTTCATGGACCGCGATAGCAAATAGCGAATCAATTCTGTACGACTAGTACGACTACGAACGAGAGTTAGGCTTAGGCAACGCGACTTACTCCACTTGCACTTTCAAAAACTTTCTATAATTGTAATTCGTATATCGGCGCTTTTTGTCCTTGACAAAGCATATACAAAATGGCGTACCGTCGCAACAACTTGCGGATGGAGGACCTTCACTCGGTGAAGGTCGATGGGATTTCCGAGTACGTCAAAACCGAGGAGATTGAGGAAGCTTTCTCCCGCTTCGGAACCGTGCAGGATGTGTACTTTCTTGTTATGGATTCAGACAGTGTATTAAAATGAATCCGATCAAGCTCAAGCGTTATCTATGCTTGTGTTAGTAGTACGGTCGCGGTAGCGGGCATTGCTTGTGCCTTTTTGATAGATAAACGAAAATGTCTGATGTCAGTAATGTTTTACCTACTATTTCTATCCGACTGTCACCTCAGCACCGGGCGCAGCCGCTGTGGGCTGCAGCAGTGGCAGAGCTGCGGAGGTTCCTGGCTGCTCCGCCCGCTTCCGCGGCACGGGCCTGTTTCGTTGCAGATTCCCAGTTAGCGTTTAGAGGTTCGTCGATCCCGTTCCTGTTGCAGCAGTATCTTCTACCCTGGTGCTCCAGAGGCAGAGTCACAGCGCTACTGCCACACTGACTGCGCACAAGAAGATCAGTCCTGCATGCTGGCAGAACAAGATCAGAAAAGCGATTGCGATTCTTTGCAGCAAGATCCTGATCCGCGCTGGCTGAACGTCGATGATGTTCTATTGTTGAGCAGACCTGTTGGTGCTGGCAGCGCCGGCAACCTGTCCCCGCGTCCCTTTGTGGCCCGGCGCTGTTGATGGTTACACGGGACGGCAACCATGCAGGAGCATGCGAAGCAACCAAATAATCACTGCGCAAGAAACCCACGGCCGCGACCCCTGGGCTGGCAGCCTTCTAAACCTAGAGGCAGCGCATTTGCAGCAGCTGCAGCAGCAGCCGTTGGCTCCGGCTCACCCGCCGCATCCAGAATTTTCAACAAAAGTATTCTGACCGTCCCTGCTCCGCTGATGATGACCTCTTGCTCTTGCGAACAGGTACGTGCCCCGGGATTTCCGCAGTAACCGCAACAAGGGATTCGGCTTCGTCCGTTTCCAACACAAAGATGAAGCAGAAGACGCCGCGAACGCTGACGTACTTACTTTCTATTTGACGCTAGCTAGGGCTAGGCCCCCTAGGTCCATCAACATTTGGAATCGGTCGAGAGACTGACGAATCTTGTTCAGTACAAGTAGAAGATGAACGAGAACAACGAGGACGACGTTCGTCGACTCAAAAATATATTTAATCAGATGAAACATATATAGATTTTTCAAGTTAATTTGCATCTTTCTTGTTCAGATCACCCTCGACGGCAAGAAGGTGGATATGACGCTGGCTACGCGAGGCAAACGCGACATGAGCTTCCGCGATCGCTCGCCCAGACGCGAAAAAGGTGGAGGACGTCGGGACTCCCGCCGCAGGGATTCCCGTGGCCGCGGTGGGCGCAGAGACTCTCGGGGTAGGGGTGGACGCGGGCGCAACTAAGAAGCAGTGGAGCTGCATCAACATATATAACAAAGTTTAGTACAACATAAACGACCGAACAGAATATGAGATCTACAACATGGAGGACATCACAATCACATGCCCACATGCCGATCGGTGGAGTGGTGCTGGATGAGAAAAGGAAGCAAGCAAGCTGTTTATCACGGACAATGACCAGCACTTCATTTTGATGTGATTTAATAAATATCGCTGCAGTTGCTGAACTCACGCCAACAGTGACTTCTCCACTCACGCTATTCGTTCCTCTGGGTCTGGGATCATGAAGCTTATTATTATTTGGTGGTCGCAAAGCCAAAGCCGATCCAAAGAGATGCCGATGCAAGCCAGAAGATAAAAAAATAAATTGACGAACGTCCTCGGAGCTGCAGCAGGAGGACGAGCGTCAGCGTGACGCCCAATATTTGAGAACGCTACGCTTCTTTTCTGGTGCTTCAGCATGTGCATGAATTCTTTTTGCGGGACCGGGAGAGGCAGGACCGTGAATCTTCAACCTACAAACTCATACATATAATTTGAAACGGCAGAGCCAGAGTAGAGCGCCCCCGAGCAGAGAGCGGAGCAGCTTGAGGCTGAGCTTGCAAGTGTTTCAAACTACTTCTACTATAACTGGGTGTGGGTGTGGGCGGAGGGATTAATGATGAAGTTGATGAAGTCTACTTCTTTATAGAAAGCGCACCAATTGCAAAAACGGCTCCCAACGAACTCTCTATCGCTATCCATTTGATGAAGAAGCAGGCCAAGTTCGTATAGTAGGTATTCTTCGGGCGGCAGTTGTATTAAAAGAGCGCGGGCGCGCATGTAGATGTAGGTACTCTCGCGGCCGTCTCGTCCCGGGTCGTCCCGCTATCTGCATTTGTTGCGCGAGTGTGCTTGACAGTGAGTTGCGGCTACGTACCGAGGCCGCGACCATCACGGCACGCGCGGCCGCGAGAGGACGACACCAATGACGAGCATGTGACACTGATCGAACGCAGGGAGACGAGGACCAGCAGGAGTCGAACAGCGCATCATGCCGTCGCCTGCCACCGACAACGGCCTCGTGCCGGCCTCCGCTGCAAGATTGAAGAAAGCGGGATCACTTCCGCCTTTCCCGAGATGGTATTCCTGGCTGTACAGGACGCTCGAGGAGCCACACAGCTCCCCCATCGCTCGCCGGCTCAGCGTGGTGATGCTGCTGCTGATTCTGGTCAGTGTGCTTGGCTTCGTGTTGGAAACCGATCCGGCGTTGTACAAGTACACGACACTCTGGTTGGGTATTGAGATCGTGACCACGAGCGGCTTCCTGACCGAATACGTGCTGCGGCTACTGGTTTGTGTCGTGGAAATCGGCAAGGGCGTCGCTGGAAAGAAGAGCAACTCGAGTTCTGCTAGCGCCCCGGAGACAAGCGTGTGCAGCGGTGCGTCGTCTTCGCAGTTGGTTCATCCGCAGCTACTAGAGGACCACGACTATGTCTATGGCGATGCGAGCGGGGGGGTTCAGCTCGCTGGAGTTGGTGTTCGGCGCGGACGAGAAGATAGTGCTTTGTGGGACGACAGCTGCCTCGTTCTCAAGGGCGACACCCCGGCAGGCCAGAACCATGACAGGAGTGGACTTCGGAAAGTGTCGCTGTGGAAACGTTGCTTCGGTTGCGTCTTGGGGCCGTTTCTCGCGCTCGCGAAGTTGGGCTCTTCGACTGCCGGAGCCCCCGCAGGAGCCTCTAAGCCTCCCAGCGCCCTCGTGTTTCGCCTCAACTGGATGGTCCGTCCGCTCAATGTTTCCGATCTGCTCGCCATTTTGCCGCTGTTTTTCTCCCTTCTCGAGGACAATTTTTCGGTCCTCCGCATCCTCCGTATTGCGCGCCTTTTTCGTATCTTTCGCCTCTTCAAACTCTCACGCTACAACATCACGGGCTTTCGCGTACTCGCGCACACGCTCCTGAAATCGGTTCCAGCGTTTCAGATCCTGCTGTTTTTCGTCACTCTGGGCATGGTGCTCTTCGGCTCTCTCGTCTTTTACGCGGAGCTTTTCGACTGCCCCGAGAAGTTTGGCATGTTTGATGTGCCGTCCTTCACTTCCTACACGCAGGAGTGTCTGAGCACCAACGGAAAGTCCAAAAAGCAGATGTGCTGCCGGTATTCCTGCAACGCGGCGGTGGGCAGTATCAGGAGACGCAGGAACATCACTGATGCACGTCACCTTAGGGCTGATATAGATAGCACAGTCACCTTAGGGCTTGGAACTTCCGTTGCGTTTGTTTTTCGGTGTGCTCTCGAGCGCTCCTAAGAACTCACGCCACTCGACCCCACCTCGGTGGAAGAGGGTGACACTACCTGTAACCGTACCTGAACAGACATACTTGGATCCGAGGCGTGCTCCCGCGCGTCCTCCGTGACGAGTATTGTCAGTTTAGGTTTGCCTGAGGCTGGGACGACGGTCAGGTGCTCTCTCAGTTTGCAGTCGGCCTGCACTCTGAGGAAGGATCTGCTTGTACAGGTTAGTGTGGTGGTTGCTCCTTGTATGATAAACCTTCTCTCACGAGTTGGGCCCTCCTTGGCTTTTGACGCATGTGGCGACAAGAGCCTCGTACCAGTCGAGCCGACGCATGTGGCGGAAGCGAAACTGGACGGTCCACCCGTTGGACCGTCCACGCATTGGCGGAAGCGAAGAACTCGTGCATCAGGTGTTCCTGCATCAGGAGACGCAGGAACACCTGATGCACGAGCTCTTGCTTAACTGTGGACAGCCCCGTCCGACTGCTTGAACTTCGGCCATGTATAGACGTATAAAGTACCCAGCGGGCCCGGGCCCCCTGTTGTGATCAGTGTCGTTAAGCACTCCTCTGTGGCTCTGGGTCTGATGTTGAGGGGGGCTGATTTTACACCAGATGCTGGGCCAGATGGATAAACTCAAGCTCTAATTCTTGCATGTCGCGGAGAGGACGAGGCAGCAACACCTGCACGAGGTGCTTCTTCTAAGTTCTAACTTCTGAGCCACTGACTACTGATATTGGACTAACGCACACGCTGCCCTGTCTCCCCAAAGCGGGAGGCAGGTAGAAGCAGCTATTGATTGTTGTCGTCCACGACAAGGAAGTAGCTGTACAAGGAAATGGGAAGGCTGTTGGAAGAACTCGAACTGCTGTACTACAAATCCTAACGTGCTGAAACTTACTTCTTCATATGGAAGAACTACCTCGCTTACTGGCACTAGGTGGGACAGGTGGCCGCTGCCTTTTATTTCTTGTCTGCGGCACGACCAGATTTGTTTCTTTGCGTAGCTACCGGATGGTAGCGCTTTTCTGCAGAATAATACTCACGCCTGCGGTAGCGGGACGCATCGGCTCCTCCAGTTTTTGGCCGGCCGGGTCCGATCGTGTGTGTCGATCCCGTCCGGGTCCGGCGCGGCTAGTAGCTGGTCAGGATCTATCAGGTTCAGCTTGCTTCACCTTCAGGCTCAGGAGATATAATAGTGGAAAGATGTTGAAAGGACTCGTGCATCAGGTGTTCCTGCAAGAACATCAGGAGACGCAGGAACACCTGATGCACGAGCTCTTGCTTAAGGAGGGGATCATAGCCTATTTTCCTGGGCATTGTTCTGCTGGTGGCGGTCTTGTAGTTCGTCTCGTAGCTATGGTCTGGTATGGTGTGGGCAGTGGCGACGGGTTGTGCTGTGTTGTATTCGGTGTCGTATTTTGTCTCGTATTTTGTCTCCTTCTACT
Source organism: Amoebophrya sp. AT5.2 (assembly GCA_005223375.1). Classification (NCBI taxonomy): domain Eukaryota; class Dinophyceae; order Syndiniales; family Amoebophryaceae; genus Amoebophrya; species Amoebophrya sp. AT5.2. The sequence goes on along the minus strand of RXOD01005251.1, from coordinate 5,338 downwards.
TTCTTAGGGGTCTGCTTGCAAGCATTTCAAAGTGACCGGACCATCGGAGACGCCTTGCATTTAGGTCCGTGTCGTCTTGTATTTTGTGTTCTAGTTCAGGTCGTGTATTGATTCGGTCTCAGTAGCAGCCAAATCAGCTACGTGCCCGATAATGGGCCGCCAAAAGTGGGTTTTTCACCCCTCTAATACTGCCGGCTGCAGGTGGAGGGCTGGTCTCATGCGGCTGTCGAGAACTGCAACTTCTGCGAGCATCGATGCGAGCAGAAGTTGCGGGATTTCGCAGCCTACTGCCGGCTGCAGGTGGAGGGCTGGTCTACTGCGAATTATGATTGCCTTCGGGAAGAGGCGCACTCGCTATTTCTTCGCAGCATGCTCGCCGAGGCCGACGTCCGGAGGTTTGTGGCGGACAACGGGCTGTTCCTTGTTGGTCCTGGAGCTACAACTTCAACTGTTGAGGGGGCAAAATCGTTTTCCGTCAAATTGCGAAGCGAGTGCGAGCAGAGCAGGACGACAGCCTACGTGGCGCGGTGCGGGAAAGCGTCTCGGGCGGAGCTGCAGGCGGCTTTGGAGAGACGATACACGAACGCGAAAGACGACCTGGGAAACGGGTTCAATGTGAACGTGGCCGCGAACATCCAGGCAGTCCTGGACCAGTTGCTCGGAAGTGGCGAGGAGGACGTCGGTACTCTTCGATTTCTGTTCTTGTTCTTCTTTCATCATAAGTACATCATATACGTTATAGTACGTCATTTCCATTCGATCATTCATTGATTCCGACATTTTCCTCTCCTACCTGGGCTTGCAGAGCATCCAAACCAATTCGAGTTTGGCGCTTGTTTATCGCTTTGAACCCAGTGGAATAGCACGGCAATAAATCGCTTTTGCTCTCTAACCAGCGGTTGTGCTTTTACGTTCGCATCGATAGCAGTTTCCCTCGGACCCATCAGATACAACTTAGATAGAAGAACAGTAAAAGATCTTCACGACCTGGATCACGCACTGCGGCCGAAGATCTCCTTTCTGGCTGCCGCTGCGCCACCATCACTATCTGTGTTTCGCGATCTACCGTTCTCGATTGAGGTTCCCCCACTACTTGAAATGATAGATAAGTATACTCGCAGTGGTCGCATGATGAGATCTTTTGCTCTGGTGAGGGATCTACGTGCGGCTGGTCGAAAAGGCTCGCGGTTATTTTGTGGGATACGGCGATTTGTTTTGTACATGGTTGCACGATCCCCCAAGACCGCTGATGCTGAAGTAGACGTCTCGCGCGAGGCCCGAAGATAATCATTTAGGATTATGAGAGCTGAGACCGCTGCGGGATCCAACTTATTAATTTGTATGCGAGGACTACCACGACGACGTGGCTTTCATCATGATGACCCAGTGTGGCTCTCCGAGCCGTCCGCCGAGATAGCTCAATGACGCCTCAAACATGTAGGGTAAAAGCTGAAAAACAAAAAGATGAAATGAAAAACATTGACATTCCTGATCCTCGCGCCTCGGCCTTCAAATGATGACAAAACATGATTCTCAGAATCGCCCACGGAGTTCCACTCGGTGAAGATTCAAAATGTAGGGTAAAAGCTGAAGAAAGGCCGAGGTCACCAGGAGAGTCTATGTAAGTCGTCTTAATTTCAATCGCTGCCGCTAGTGGCAAAGCCAAAGCGGGAAGTTTTGCACCGAGCAAAGATTCGCAGCGATTTCCTGTTTGTTGGCGGATCGATTACGGATGCCAAAGCGATCCTGACCAGTAAAACCAACGGAGGCGTATTGTTTTATTCCCATGAAGCAGCCTCCGTTGACCTGACTGGCTAGACATGTCTTGTCTTCTAATCCATCGTAATAAATCGTTGTGATCATCGTGGTGCGGCTGCGCATACTGATGCTCCAGCTTCATCCTCAGCCAAATAAATCCGCACTGTGAACTATTCGCCCAATCTGCCTCCCATAGACGGGCGAACTGATAACAGTTGCCAAAGGAAACAGATTGGAAAAACCAACGGCGTGGGATCTTTGTCGCTCGCAGCGACGGAGCTCGCTGTTGACCTGTCTAAGCTAACAACTCCCCAGATCCATGAAGAGCTCAGCGCCAGTACTTCTATCACTAATGTTGTACTTCTAATTCTGTCACCTGCCGTGATGACAGACCATGACTCCACGAGTCGCCTACTGAGTATCTCTCGGTGACGATTCAAAATGTAGGGTAAAAGCTGAAGCAGACCGGAACCGGTAAGACAACTTTTACACAAAGACAAAAGCAGAGCCTTCTACGTTAAAGTCAAAAGTGATGAAATACTAGCTCGATATCCGCACCGAGCAAAGATTCGCTGCGTTTTTTTCCTGAGCTACCGGATCGATTACGGATGCTATACCGATCTCGTTTGGTAAAACCAATGGAATCGCGTTGCTCGTTTGAGCTGTTTCTGTTGACCTGACCGAGCAGACACTACTAGTGATATTTTATAGCGCACTTCTCGTGCTCGTTGGAAGGTGTCTTGCTGTTACGAAAAGGTAAAAGATTTTTCTTGGTTCGGGAATCTCTGGCGACCTTATGGTTTGATGATCATTCGAAACGGTCCACCGCCCAGATCTGGCAGATTTCGCGTTGGTCTTCGACACGGTGCGCGAGACGCTGTGGACATGTGTCGCCCACCAGCCCAACCTTTCGGCGCCCCCTGACGATCGAGGTCGAGCCGGCGTCGTCACGCAGTGCCAGCGACTGCGCGCCGAGCTCCTACCTGCGTATGGCCTCTTGCTGCCCGCGGATTCGGATTCTGCCCCTGTTGAACACATCGATCGCGATTTAAGGTACCTGGTGCGCCGCGTTGGCCAGATAGTGGGAGAAACCCGGGCCCTCTGCTGCTCCGCCGAAGAAGTAGATGAATACGAACAGCAGACCGTGGACCACGCGGGTGCATTCAAACGCGCATTTGTGCTGCTTCTTGATCCGCGGTGTTGCACCTCCAGCAGCCATGATTCAGAACAGCAGCCTGACACTGGAAGTACAACAGCTTTTCGCGACCGCCTCGCGAGCGCTGTTCGTCGGCTTTACCGCCGCCGTTCCGCACTCCCCATCGCGGCCGCCGCCGTCGATTTTGTTTTACAAGATGTACAGCTCCAAAATATATCGATTCAGAAGGCCGTGGTCGAGAGCCGCGTTATGAACAAGCTGCTGCCTGCCCACCACTCGCCCTCCGACCTTGCTCTCTGCCAACAACTCTCCTCCGAGCTCTCCGAGTCTCTACTTCCGGACGCGCGGCAGCACGTCATCGCGTGTCGACTCTGTATGGACGCGGAGAATGTACTGCTGGACTACAGTCAGCGACTCCACTCCGCGTTCGCAGACCTGGCGCAGGCTGGCGGCGGAGAGCACCAGAAGAAGCTCTTTCTTAAGAAGAACAATCACAATCACTCGTTGCCGTACTCGCTCGCACAACTGGCGTTAATGGAGGTGAAGCTGGGTGGCGATGCGGATTTCATCGTCGGAGAGACTGAGCGAGGTCGGGTGCACGAGAAGTACAAGGACTGGACGGCCTGTAGTTATCGTGCAGCACCCTCCCTCGCTCACTCCACCGCAAACCCACGTTTGCGGACGTCTGCAGCTGCAGAAGCCGGTGCCGGCGGCAGTGGAAAAGCAACAGCTGGTGCGACTATTACTTCGTATTGATTTGCGACTATTACTTCGTATTGATTTTGTTGTCGAGGTACCGTACACGTATTAGCGCTAGACGAAGTAGTAGTAGTTTCAACGCAACCCAACCCCAAGAAGCCAGATTTCCTTGAAGTGCTCTGCGGTTTGTCCGTCTGCGAGTAACTTGACCTAAATCTGGAATATCGGATCCTGTCGAGCGGCACATGCTTTGGCCTTCAACCATGGCCACTGTTCTTGGTGCCGCGCGACACATGCAGCTTCAAGGAGAACAAAGAAATCCGAACAGTACAACCAAGAAATACCAATCCTCGGTTCTTCCCGCTCATCGGATGATGCGCACACCACAGATGAGACTGCGCGGCCGGGCCACGTGGCTGATCCTGGTGCTGATCCACATCCATTGCCATTGACACACGAAGTACCGCCGCGTCCGCTCTTCCCTCCTCCATCCTCCGAGGCCTTCGCTTGTCGGCTCCGTTGCGCGCTCACCGCGTTGTCTGAGTTCCGCAACGCCGAGTTTCAGCTGAGCGAACTCAAGAAATTTGTTCACCACCTCGAAAAGGAAACGTTCCGGAAGATGGCGAAAGAGGTAGAAGCGGAAACGGCGGAGCTGCACGGCGAAATCGAGAGCCAGATCGGCTTGCTGGAGTCGAAGGTGCTCGACCTGGAAGGGGTGCGCGAGGAAGTGCGGGTGAAGGTTGGGGAGATTTTCGCAGCGAAGCGCGAACTGTTGATGGAGTGGGGCTACGGTTTCGAAAGCGGCGCTGCGAGGCATGATTCCTCCGGAGTGGTCGGCGAGCAAACTAGATCGACGGCGAGGAACACCTCCTCCCCCGACGGCGAGATCGAGGCTTTGACCGCGAACATCGACGGGGAGATCGAGGTTCTGAAACAGAGGCGTGCCAATCTGTGGCGGCGCGCAGAGGAACGCCGAAAGAACGAGGAGAGGGCGCGGATGAAAGAACTACGACTACTCAAACTGCAGGAAGCAGAACAAGAAAAGTACCTGAAGAGAGTTGGGGGCACTACAGGAGGTGGGGGAGCAGGGGGTGGAGCCGGGGGTACTGCGGTAGGGGCTGGAGGAGGTTTAGCGCCGGGGAAAAAGGAAGGCTATACATACACATAGGGCATTCAAATCTGTTATATAGATAAGTTGAGTTGATCTGCTGATTTCGAGTAAAGAATTGCGCCAGCGCGAAGTAGGGGTAAGCAAGAAAACGGGGCAGCTTACCAGCGATTACGCCCGACCAGAAACAAACACCGATTTTTGCGATTGATTCTCGAAACGCGAAAAAAAGTAAAGCAAGGCAAGTGTGGTCTCAGTCTCTCTCTCTTGAGATTCGACAGCTGTCATGGCAATAAAAAAGTGGAAGTGGATCAAGCAAGATGAAGATAGAAAGTATTCGCACGCGCTGAAGGCGGAGACCTCGTTGACGGTGTTGCGCTGATGAAGGCGCGGACCAACATCAGGCGCCGCAAGCCACCTGTCACGCTACTCGTTCTCGTTCTGAAAAATAATATGCGAACTGACTTGCACTTGCACTTCTCCCAATACGAATACGCCACTCGTAGTCGGAGGTCGTAGTCGCTGCTTGCTCGTCGTTTACTCGTCAACCTCGTGGACGATCGGTATTTTCCAACCTCGTTCCTTCGTGTGTACGCGGCGTTTACCTGTGCAGGCGC
>RXOD01005250.1:0-15082 GCA_005223375.1 Amoebophrya sp. AT5.2 | reverse complement strand
GTCCAGAAGTGAGGATGGAGCTGAAATCTCAGGCATGCTGGACTTGTCTTTACGGGCGAAAAATGTACAAGAAGGTTGATAGACGACTTATGTCTATGTGCGAGTACTATAATTGATGTGAGACACCAGTCAGCTGACGCGCGTCTGAACGCGAAGTGACCCTGTACTGTTCGACTTTTTTCTGCTATGCCCCCTTCCCTTGATGGGTAATGTTCTGCAATGCTTCGATACTACAACGAACTCACCAAGTCCTCGGTCAGCTTCGGAAGAGCATTGTAATCGTTCGATAGGATAATTGACGAAAGAGAAACTCGCCGTCACTGTTGAGCGAAAGAGAGACTCTATCGCTATCCATGTCCCGAGGGAAGTCGATTTGTCGAAAGCGTCCCGCGCGCCAGCGCCCATAAGTCGCCTCAAGTCAATCGTGGCCGCTAGTAGTAAGGCTAAGGCGATGCGCAGTCTCAGACCCACCGCCCATAGTCAAAACCAATAGTCGTGGCGGTGGCACGCTCCCACACACGGAAACAACGGCAACAGAAAGTGGTTTTGCTTTTCTCACCAGGGCGCCCCTCGCGGGAGGGCTAGCGATAATCCCCGACGCTTTGTCGCGTGACTCTAAAGAGACGCAAAGAAGTAGACTGACACTACCACGACACTTCTACGGACTCGGCACACTAATTCGTACTGAATTTTTGCGCCTGTCTGGTGCTCGTTTAGCCGGTCTTCGCCGAGCATCGCGGAGCGCACCTGTTGTCAGCTGTGATCGAGTGTTCCAAGAGGAACAAGCGCTATCGATCGAAGGCGGCTTCGCATCGGAGGTCCTAATTTTCTTCGCGGACGCCAATCTTCGACCAGTCGGTCACCCGGGGAGCGGCTTCGTCTCCTGTATAGGTGAAAATCTGCCACCAGGATGGCCACCGACCACTCCGGGAAGATGCAGACGGCGGAAACCAACAACTACGTCGGGAGCGTAGTCGCGCCGCAAGGCCACGACTCCATCGGGCGGCAGCAGTTCGAGGACGCGCGGTACCAGCGTTCGCAGGAGGCCAAGATGAAGCTCGTGCAGCGCGTCCAGAACAAGTCCGCGGCCATGGACTTCTACTTTGGCGTGGTGATCATGATCAACCTGCTGCTGATGGGGTTCGAGGCGGACCTGTCGGATCGGACCAAGATGGGCCCGTCGAACGTGTTCTGGTGGATAGAAAGCGTGATCCTGATGATCTTCTGCGTCGAGTTGTACATACGGCTGCAAATCCTCACGCCGAAGCTGGTCACGGTCACACCAGAATACTACCGAGAACAAAAAAGCTTCCTGGAGGACGACGAAGATACCACCACAGACTACGTCGTAGTCAGCGCAAAACGTACTAATACTTTGATCACGATGACAATCGATTTGCCGATTTACCAGAAGTAGATCGATAGAGCAAGGTAGACCGTTGTTCAGGTAGCTTCGTTTGAGTCAACATTGGGGTGCTGCACACCCGCAGCACCAGCGGCTGAAAATTTAAGAGATAATCTCCAACTTCAGGCGGCACGCTTCGCTTCCTTATGTCTTGGCTCCACCAGTACACGGGCACCGAGCATTTTGGGCATTATGCGTGGCTGGCGCTTGACTTTTTCCTCGTGATCATCTCCGTCATCGACGCCTGGATTTTTCAGCTGTTTCTTGCCGAGGAGTCCCTCGCCAACGTTTCTTCGTTCCGTATGCTTCGTTTGCTCCGCGTGTTCCGCTCGATCAAGCTGATCCGGTACTACCCGGACCTGTGGCTGCTCGTGAATGGTTTGGGGCAGAGCATGCGCGCGATCGGGTGGGTGATGATGCTGCTGTTTCTTTCCCTTAGGATGAATATCTCAATTTGCGAGGGCGGGACAGATCGAAGTCACGCGACTCGGAACATCACTACGGCATAGCGCAGTTACCAAAGGGCTAGGAACTTCCGTTGCGTTAGTTTTTTCGGCGTGCTCTCGTGCGTCCGTAGGAACTTACGCCACTCAATCCCACCTCGGTGGAGGAGAGTGATACCACCTGTAACCGTGCCTGGACGGCGTATTCGGATCCGAGTCGCGCTCTTGCGCGTCCTCTGTGACGAGTATTGTCAGTCTAGGTTTGCCTGAGGCTGGGACGACGGTCGGATGCTCTCTCAGTTTGCAGTTGGTCTGCTCTCCGAGAAAGAATCTGCTTGTACAGGTTGGTGTTGTGGTTGCTCCTTGTATGATAAACCTTCTCCTACGAGTTGGGCCCTCCTTGGCTCTCGGCGCATGTGGCGGCGAGAGCCTCGTACCAGTGATGCTGACGCGTGTGGCGGAAGCTGAACTGGACGGTCTGCCTGAGGCGAGTCGCCGAAGGAAAGATCGACACGTTACCCTATTACCTATCACCCCACCCATCTCCCTCGCTTCACCCATCAGCTCAGTTCACTCGATGAACCGAGGGCCACCCAAGAGGGGCCAGACTGCGGGAATGCGGCGACGCGCAAAAGCTACAGCCGGGCTGCATTCGGCTCGGATGTTCGCACTACAGCGCCTGGACCAGGCAGATGTGAGCTCTCGAATTCGGAGCTAAGATCAGGATGAGAACAGGGACAGAGTCTGCCCCAACTTCAGCAACAAATCCCGTGTCTGCAAGCACGGTCGGCACCTAAGTCTCGAAAAGCAGAAGGACAAAGCACCCACGCATGTCTGCACAGATGGTTGAAAAAACTGCTGACACGAGAAAAACCGACAGGCAAGAGTTGCGCAGGTGGAACGCGAAAAATCTCTCTGTTCAAGAAAAGGATCCTGCAACTCAGTGCACTCTCTAGCTTGCGTCACTAGCACGCAGCAACTATGAACCTAGTCGAGACGAAGACTCTTTCGACAACATTGCCACATGTTTTCCATCCTCACCCCAACTCGCAGCCAGCAGGATGCCGAGCGATAGCAACCCCTCTATAGTACAAAAGCCGTCTAGCTTCGACTTCCAGTCAATGGCCGCGAACTTCTTCCAGCACAATCTTATGCTAATCGAGAAGATCAACAGCTTAAAGAGCTACATCGGCCTACAAAAATCTAAAATCCTCGGCATCCAAGTCGAGCTATCTACCGAAAAGGAGAAAAGCGCAGCCCTGCAGGCTGAGCTAGACGATAATAAAGAGCTTCTCCGCTTCCTTCTTTCGAAGGACCCGTTGTATCGCAGCTACTTCCTGGACTCCAAAGCGGGATCCCCCGTGGAGGGACCAGTGCCGACACGCAGCACCTGGCCGACCGGAAAAGCCCCTTCTGCCGAAGGGACGACCCAGGAAAATGGAGGACCAGGAGTGGGGCCCAGAGAAAGGACACCCGATCTCTAATCTGTACCGATCGGGGCTAATGGCAAAGATGGAGCAGATGACGCAGGGACATCCTCGCTGCATTGCTCCGGAAAAGAACATCATGAAGATGGACAAGAAGAAGCTTAGCGCCTTCATTTTGGAGTACACGAGGAAGGCTCGCGGAGAGCTCAACTCGTTGCGGGAGGAAGAATCCGCCAAGGTGATGATGGAGGTGCCACCCCTTAACACAATGCAACATCAACGCATCATATTCCTAACGGCCGATGATATATTTTTATCGGCATAACAGGCCTACGCCCACTCCAACTACCGCCGCGACGTGAACGAAGCCTATCACCGACTTGCAATTGTACAGGTCTACGCGGCGGCGCACCAGTACACTTTTCCAGGCTTCGTCGACGACATGGGAGTTGGGCCCTCGCAGGCGCAGCTGGACGAACTTCTGAAGCAGAAGCTCGAGAAGCTGGTCGACAATCTGCCCATCGAGAAAAAAGAAGGTGGGGGGCAACAGTACTTTTCAGTTCTCTTTCTGCCTCCGATCACGTTGATGAAATCAAGCTTGTTGGATGTAGCGAGTGACACGTAAACACGGGCCTGAGGTTTTGCGCGATGCATGCTGCCGGACTCTTAGGCGAGGCCGCGTCGAGCAGCAGCTCCAAGTCGACCTGCTGCGACAGCAAGAAAGGGAAATCCAGCTGGGCCCCGAACGAGGTGATCTTGAAAGAAGTCAAGAACGTGCGGGACAAGGTGGAAAAATCCACCATCGTGATCATGTCCGCAATCTCGAAGAGTAAGGGACAGGGAGGCGGCAGTGAGAGCGACTCGTCCGACTCTTTGGATGAAAGCTCCATTCAGCGCGCTGAGGAACAGAAATCGTTTGTGTCCACCGAGGAGAAGTGTCCTTATGCGGACAAAGAGTCGGACTATGACGAACAGGAGGACATGGGGGGCTCGCACGGCGCGGCCCGGTACCACATGCACTAAATTGCGACTACGAAACTTTCACAGCTCAGCACTCGAAACGAAGGGACTCTATTCAGTGAAGAAAGGACCTTCTGATGGTGGGAGCTGGTGGCGCCGGCCGATGAGATGATCAATCTGTTTCGGCGCGAAGCCAGAAGGGGTGGAGAAAGTGAGCCCCCCGGGAAGACAAGTTAAGTAAAAGAAGTTTACACCTACGCATGACGCCCCGGTGCGTCCGTGTTCTCTGGGGTTTCAGGCCCGATGAGTTTCTTCAGGAGGAAGCGCGCACGAGTGGTGCTCGGCGCTGGCGTCTTTAGATTTTGTCCCCACGTTTCTTCGTCACGAGCACAGCGCCGCTACATCATTTTATCTTTGCCGAAAATAGGAGCGGATCGGGAACGCCGCTCGGATCTTGTGAAGCTCTGTTTCTTTTTTTTCTAAAAACGAAAACTCTCACGTGTAGAGCTAGAGCGGCAAAATATGTGAACCCTCCCTCCTCTCGTCCGACTACACGAGCGTCTGCTACCCGCAAGCCGCAAGATGGGTGAGGAGGACGCGAACCTCCTCTCCGATGGAGAGATCGATGCGGAGTTTACCAACGAAGATCAGATCCTACAACAGCAAGATGTAGTCGAGCCCGACAATGAGAACGCCGTGGAAGCGGAGGAGGTCCTCGACGACGAAAACGCCGCGTGGATGTTAGAAGAGGAAGAAGCTCAAGAAGGCGACTGCCTCGACTCGAAAGCGTGGGACGCGATGATGAAGGATTTCGAACAGGAAGGGGAAGGAGGGTCCGGATCGTCGAGTTCGTCGGCCGCGCCGGCGGCCGGCCAAGCGTCATCGAGCTCCAGCAACGCCAAGTCAGAAGACAAACCCGCGTACAAACTGGGGCCGAGCTTCCCGGCGGAGTATTTCCGCCTTATGGAGACGGTGCCCAACAAGACCTTTCTCCTGGAGAAGCCACTCTTTCTCGAGGTGGACGAGGTGGATGTGGATTGGCATCCGAAGCTGGTGAACGCGGCGAAGATGCGGCTGCTGCAAGTCGAGGAGGAGCTGAAGGCGCACGAGCTGCAATATAACACAACGACCTTCGCCGCGGACAAGCACCCTTTCGACATGCTGCTCGACGCGATGGCGCACCTGGAGCACAACAATATCTCGCTGGAACCGTTGTCGGAGACCTCGAAGTGGTTCGTGCAGCGAACCGCCTGCCTGCTGGCGTCAGTCTGTCACCTGTCCGTACGCTACGCGAACATGGACGGGGAGTCGGCAGCGGGGGGCGAAAAGCCGATGCTCGGGAACTTCATTAGGTCGCTGGACCCGGTTACCCTCAACTACATAGCCTCCACCAAAGATTTAGCTTTCCTTCTGAACACCACTAACCAGGGGCAAAGGAAAAGCCCAAAGTTCGTCAACTATCTCTTCTCCCAAGTTCGGATCATCTCGTCGTTCACGGTGGTGCAGCTGAGCATGTTTTGCATGCGCCTCACCTTCATAGTGCTGCAGCCCTGCCTCACGCGCAAGGACGCGGAGAACATTAAAAAGGCAGCAAGGATGGATACCCCCTACGAGCTCCTAACGCGCGCGTTTAAAATTGTTGCGCCTCGAGGGAAAATCGAGCGCATGTCTCTGTTCCAGGAGGCGTCCAAGAAGAAGTGGGCGTTCGTCACTAACGAGCACCGCGAATGGTCCTTGGATACTACCAGAAGGCTCGCGAACTACGACGCGATCGGCGACCTACAAGGGACGAGCGCCCGCGCGCAAGCGGCGGCGGCGAAAGCTAAGCAAGCTGCGGCCGTGGTCTCGCTGTCGGCGAAGAAGGACGCGTTGACGGGTGTGGCACCCAAACCACCGCCGGTAAATACCACCGGCGTCCCCAAGGCGACAAGCACGAATGTGACGAAAAGCGCCTCCATCGCGAAGACCCCTTCCGCCACAGTGTCGAGTGCGAGCGTGAAGGCCCCGGCGCCTGCGGAGCAGGGACGGATGCCGCCACCGGGACCGAAGACGGAGGCGGACCTCAAGAGGGAGCAGGCGGCAAAGAAGCTACGGGAGAAGAAGGAAGCTGTAGCTGCGAAGAAGGCGGCAGCGGCGACGAAGCGGCTGCAAGTATCACACTGCCTCGAAATATCACACGATGTCTTAGCCACCGCGCAGAAAACTTATTTCTAAATCTCCAATTCCCACAGGTGCAAGTCGCCAAGGCCGCGAAGGCCAAGCAGAAAGCCCTGGCAAAAGCGGCGAGCCAGAACAACCCGATGGCGAAGCATGCGCTGCAGGAGTCCGTCACCAGCGTGCTCGCGGCAACGGGAAAGGGTGGCGCGATGGGGAAGCAGACCGGCGCGGCGATCCAAACCACGACTCAACATTCCCTCCACAACCTACTGGCGGGCGTCAAAGCGCCGCCCCCGCCCCCGATCGCCAACATTCAGACGATCACGAAGCACGCCGCGAAAGGAGTCGCGCCCCAGCCGAACCTGAGCAGCGGGAAAGGAGATATTGCGGCTAAGGCCGCAAGCCGCCATATCTCACCAGGAGGGGCGGCCCTCGCGCCCGAACCCCCGGCGGTAATCCCGAAAAGCAGTGCAGTAGGAGTTGTCCTCAGCCCGCTGGTCCTAGGGGGTGGGGAAAGTCCGGAGCACCAGCAACAGCCGAAAGCTGCATCTGTGCCGAAGAACGGTTTTCAATCGCCGAGCAGTAACAACCCCGGGCCCCAGCTAGGAGAAGAGGATCGAGCCCTAGTTCAACCCCCGGCGACAGGACAGCAGGCGGCGTCGGGTACAGGCACAGGGGCGGACCCCATCTTGATCGATTCACCGGGTGCCAGCCAGGAGCCTGCAGTGCAAGTAGTAGGGGAAGGGGGAAGTTGCTCTTTACAAAATGCATTCTCGGCTCCCCTCGGCAGCCCCCTTGAACAAGGGGCAGCCACAGCCTCCAACACCCAGCAGCCGGTAGGTCAACCTCTGGGCAGCAACACCGCGGAAGGGGGATCGAGCCCCCCCGGAAGCGGCGGCCTCAACGGCATGTTGTCGTCAATCGGGTCCTCCATTCCTCTTTTCGGCGGAGCAGATGCTTTCCAAGAAGTGGAGCTAGAAGGGGCGACGCCCGGTAACACAGGAAATGACGACCAAGCAGCGACGAGCGGACAAGGGCTACTGCCGAACGCGGCGGAGCTGCTCCTCGCCGACGCGGCCGCGCCAGAAGAGCAACCGCCAGCCGAGGGAGGGCTGGGCGGACCGGATGCTGCAGCAGCCGTCCAACCGGAGGCAGCAGGAGGGCAACCCCTAGTTCAGGGAGGAGTTCTAGAAGAAGATGACTTCCCCGACCCCTTCGGTCCGATGGTGGCGCCGCCGCCGGCAGGAGGCACGACACCAGGCCAAACAGGAGTAGGGCAGCAGGAGGTAGTACAGACAGGTTCGCAGGGGGCTCAGGGGGCGGCACCACCGACCCAGAACCTAACGGCTGTGGGACAGCCCACTAATATCAATCCGCAGCTGCTGGCGCAGGAGCAGCAGTTGACGATGCTGCAGGTGGAACTCGACAAGGCGCTTGCGCGTGAGGCCCTGCAGCAGCAGAAGGCCGAAGCCCGAGTGAAGGCGCAGGAGGAGAAGAGCAAGGCCGCCATGATGGCAGCCGCAGCCGAGGTGACGGCGCAAGAGGAGAGGAGCAAAGCCTCTCTCGCCCACCTGCGGAAGCAAATGGAGGAAGAGCGGAAAGCAGCCAGCGATTCTTTCCGCGCTGAGTTGAAACAGCAGCAAGCTGAAGTGGCGCTGCAGGCGGCCACCTTCGCGAAACAGCAAGAGGACTTCCTCAAGAAGCAGAAAGCAGCCCAGGAGCAGCAGGCGAAGACCTTTCACGACAAAGTCGCTCGCGACCAAGCGAAGATGGCGGAGCACCAGAAGAAAGTGCAGGAGGAGCACGAAGAAGCCCTGAAAGCGCAAGAGCTGGAGAAAAAGAAGCTCGCGGACGCTGCCCTCACGGCCAAACAGGCGCTAGCCGCGAAACAGCAGGGGGACACGATCAGCATGCAGCTCGGTGCCCACAATCCGGGCCTACCCCACTTCCCGCCAGGAACCACGACACACCTGATGCCCGGCTTGGTGGGCGGCTCCGGCTTGGGCAGCATGATGGCTGTTGGAGGAGAAGGATTGCAAGCTGCCGAAGGGGGTGTAGTTGCGGCCACGCAGCAGCAGCAATCCGTTGCAGATATTCTAAAAAATCAGAAGCAGCGCATCCTTGATCTCACGGAGCAGCTAGAGCTACGTAAGGTGGAAAGAGATCTTTTCCAAAAATACAAGGACACAGAAATGGAGCTGCAGCGGGTGAAACTCCAGGTCGCAGAAGTCCAGCCGGATGCGGGCAAGCACTTCGTCGACAACGCCTTTGCAGCGACCGCACTGTACACAAACCGGCAACCTCTCGACGAGAAGCCGAAGGAGGACCCCATGTTTCGCATCAAGACGCAGCTGCGACCCGACGGGGTCAAGCAGGAGAACCGGCCCGAACAGCCAGAGGGAGCGACCGCCCACATGGAGTTCCCCAAGTCGGGCGCCCACGTCGGGGCCTATCGCCCGGAAACCGAGTCGGTCCCGCAAGAGCACATCAAATACGCGCTGACCGTAGCCGTAAACCCAAACTCCGACAAGCGTTTTATTAACCCGAAGTACTCGAGGCAAGAAATCTACGAGATGACCCAGTACTTCGCGGAGATGGCGGAAGCAAAGGACGAAACGGGCATCATCACGGTTTACGAGTACGGCCCGGACAGGGTTTTTGCGGTTCACTTGAAGTCCACGGTCGAGGTGGCGCTGCGAATGTTTGACAGAGACGCCGAGAGCGAGCTCACAACGTATATTTTTGCCACACCCCCGTCAAATCTAGTCGTTGTTCTCCTACCTCCCCGATAGCAGTAGTGCATGTTTAGACTTCCGAGCACAGGCCGCAGTAGATGAATCACTTCTCCTGGGGGCGCTACAGGTATTTCATCGATTTCCGGGAAGACGTGATGATTCTGGCGGCGAGCGAGAAGCTCACCAAGATCGTTTTCCGCGCGGCGGTCGACCACGCGGCTGAAAAGTCTAAAGCTCCGCCGCTAGAGTACGCCGCCCTGTTTTACCCACTGGGGTACACAGCGAAGGACCGCTTGTCGCGGACCTGGGACATGATCGCGAACGCTGCATTAGCAAACGACGGAAACCTACACAGGATCTTCCAGCTCAAAGATAGGCTGGAGCTCGCGCAGATCCGCGGCCTGCTGGCCCGCCTGCGCGAGGACATAGAAGCAATTATCGGGACAGAAGACCCTGACCCCGCGCATGTGCGGACGACGAACGCGGAAGCGCTCTGGAAGAAGTTCAATATGCGCAGCTGTATGCTAGGAATAACGTACACGTGTGGGCGAGTGGCCCGGAGCAGCGAACTACAGACGCTCCAGTTTTACACAGCCTTGGGCGTCAAGATGAAGGACAGCGAGTCTCAGCTTACGAAAGACTGCCTCAAGGTCGACCGCTCGGTGTGGCTGGTGACGATGGCTTTCGAGTACATGCGCAAGGGCATGCACAACAAGAACGCCCCCCAGGTCACATCGAGCGACCTGGTCCGCCAATGGCGAGCTTGGCTCGCGACAGTCCCGCCGGCGCCGAAGTCGCAGGAGCAGTGGCAACTCCAGGACAAGGCGAGAGTCGCGAAGGAAAGAGCAGCTGCAGACAAGCTGAAAGAAGAGCAGAAGAAGCTGCTGAACAACAATCGCCCGAATGGGCGCGTCCGCGGAAAAGGTTTCAACGGAGGCGGCGGAGGCGCAAGCGGCAACAACAACACCAACACCACCAACAACACGATCCTGAACGCCCCGCCCGGGAACAAGCGTACGACAGAACCGACGGAACAGGACCCGATCAAGAGGCAGCGGGGGAACGATGGGAACGCAGCCCTCAGCAAGAAGGAGAAACAAAAAGCCTTCGTCGACGCAATGCGTGAGAACTACGCCAAGAAATTCGACGTGGACCTTGAGGTGGTCAAAAAGGAGACCAAGGACTGCTGTGTTTTTCACTTATGTAAATTAGGGGGAATCTTAAACAACAGAGACAAGGAGGTCTACTGCCTCAGCGTAGACGCAGGCAAGCCCTGCGGAAAAGACCCAGGACACACCATCACAGAAGCGTGGTGGCACAAGCACAAAAAGCTCCGGAAGTAGCTGCAAAAAGGCGAGAAGTTGGGCAGCTGAATTCCACGCTTGACGATGTAGTGCTTGTTTCTGGGGTTTAGATGAGCAGACGTTTTTCCTCGTCGATTCTTACAAATGCCGGCCGCGTCGTCTTGAGTAACCTGCGTTACTGAGCCGCGGCGATATAGTACTACACAAACCTTTTCGTATAATCATATTTTTGCAGCTCAACACAACTTTTCTTCCCGCAGTATCGGGGTACAAACACATCTGTTGGAGCAAGAAAATGAGCCACGGCTGAAAACCAATTTCTGAAAAAGAGGCTCCCTTCTCGTTGCCGCACATGGGGTGCGGTATAGTCAGCGAAGCGAACAGTTGTTTTTTGAAAAAGAAAGCACGAAAACAGAGGTTCGTCAACAGCTACAAGCGCCGTTCAATGCGCAGGGAGCCGCTCGCGTCTTCGGGAGGAGGAAATCCTCCGTACTACACCGAGAGAAGAAGGGAAGAGTCCCTCGCGAGAAACACCTTAGAGAGAGCATTTCCAAGAGCGAAGGAGCCGTTATCTAAAAGGAGTAAACAACGCCCATGCGAACTCGCTCACGGCCGCGCAATTCCATCTAGTTTTTAAAAAAGAGAATTACTTTCTTGCGAGCTCGGATGTTTCGAGTAGCTGCAAAATGAAGCTCCTCCTGGCGACACTCGTGTCAAGCCTCCTCCTCGGCCTGCTGCAGTGTCAGCGAATCACTCAGACGATGCCGCCGTTGTCGAAGTCGCGCCGAGGCGCGATTGAGCGACTAAGCAAAGCGACGTGACGCGATAGCTGAGGAAGAGCGACGCCTCGAAGATATTCTCGCCCGAATCGAAAAACAGCGCGAGGAAATGGAGGACAACATGAAGGACTGGGACTACTTGCAGCTGCAGAAGCTGAACGTCTTCAGCGTGTCCTCGTATTACATCAACTACGACCGAGACTTCGCCACGCGCAGGATGTCGGCGATGTTGTTCTCCGAACTCGCAGCGGAGGCCGGGTACCTTTCCGGCGAACAGCGCGCGCAGCTTTACGGCCCGGAGGGGTTTGTCAACACGGGATTTCCCGTGGAAGGGCCAGTACCGATATACGGCTCCTGGCCGACGGGGAAGGCCCTGTCTGCCGAAGAGAAAGTGCGACTGCATACGGCGACAGGGCAGCTGCAGCAGCGGCTGGACAAGATCAACGGAGCAAACCGACTGCACGAGGGCCCATACGCCTTCGAAACGGAGCAGACGATGACGAAGTGCTTTGCGCATATCAGAGCACTAATGAAAGGCCCTTTAGCGTCAGAACTGCAAAAAGAGGATATTCCCTCGGGTACGTGGGTTTTTCCCTTTTTCGGCCTCGGCCAAAAATGGGACGAGACAACAAAATCGCGGCAGAAGGTACGCCCGATTGCGAATGAAAAGAAAAGGAATAACCTCTGCTCCCCGCTGTCGGAGCACCTGGCGCTACCGGGAACGGATACAGTAGTAGACATGTCCTTCGCCTGCCTGAACCCGGATTATCTGGACTCAGTGAACGAGACTAGGGATGATGTAATAGAGAGCCTCGAGAAGGGCAGGCAGAAGGCAGCACTCTCCAAGGGGGCCCACCTGCAGTGGCTGAACGTGGAAGCAATGCCGAAAGCACAATCAGGGTGCAAGGGTTTTAGCTTTGTGCCAACGTACGGCAAGCTAGACATGTTCCAAGCTTACCTGCAGCTGGCAGTGAAGGATCCTAGCCGCAACTTATTTCAGGTCTTCGACCCAGAAACGGAAACGTTCCGATACGGGATGTTGAACGTTCTCAGCTTCGGGAACGTCCATTCCGTTTTCGGTTTCTGCGCCGGGATCTCCGAACTCGTGAGCTCTGTTGTTAACGAGATTTTGGAGATCCCGTGCGCAGTATACGTAGACGACCTCATCTTCCTGGGGGCACAAGGCCTCACCCCTATCTATATGAAGGCCATAAGACGGCTCTTAGCCGCCATGGGCATCGCAGTTGCTCCAGAGAAATGCTTCACAGCGGAGCATGGGGAGAAAATCGATCTCTTAGGGATCGACTTTCTCCCGGAACAGGAGCAAATCCTAGTAGCACTGCCCGAAAGGAAGGTAGTAGCAACAGCGGAACTGATCAGCAAGATAGTGACGCAGTTGAAGCGAGTGCGCCTAGCGACGCCAGCGGCACCACTGCCGCAAGAATTCTACGACAAACTTTTTCACCTCTTCGAGGAAGTGAGCGGACTTTTCATACACGCAATTTTTTGGCGCTCGCACAAACGCGGGCTGCCCCTTACTCGCCACATCTACAACCTGACTCGATCTTTCCGAGAGTTCAGATCGAAGGTCGATTCAGCGAGAAACAGAAAAATAGTAGCGAGCATGCTCGGAAAAATGCGGCGAGAGATCGAGAAACGACAACCCATGGTAATTAGTAGAGAAGCAGCAGCAAAGCCAAGGGCGCACGTCTGTACGGACGCGGCGTTGTCTGGTACGGGCGACGTATCCCTCGGAGGCGCACTGTTCGAGAGTGGTGGGAAAGCCACTGCCTTCGCGATACACTTGAAACCAAAACAGCTGCCGCTAGTGCTGCGTAGGGCGACGATACTTACTTACGAGTTAGTGGCCACGAGACTCTCGCAGATCTTGTTTCAGGATGCAGCGCGGCAAAGCCGCGTCCTGTACCACGGGGACAACGCAGGAGCAACGTTCGGTATAGTGAAGGGACAACTAAAATGCCCCTTATCTACTGCTGTAGTTTGCTCAATCTGCGAGGCCACAACGAAAACGGACACATCGTCTTACTTTGCCTACATTAATACGCACGCAAACCCCGCCGACGCGTGCACCCGCGTCAAGCTCTTCGAAAAGTTTGTAGAAGCTTACTCGCCGAACTTTCCCTTCTCGGATGAAGAAATACAGAAAGCCCTCTGCCAAGTGGCATCAGAGGTAGCAGCCAACATGAACTTCTATCAATTATAACGGTTTTCCCCGTTTAGGTCCTCAAGAAATACGGATGGAAACTGCCAGAGCAGATCAAGGCCAATCCGCTCGCAGCCCAGAGAGGGAAGATTTCGAATCACTACAATGGGACCAAGAAAAAGCTGGAATACTGGGTGAAGCACGATGAAACAAAAACGAAAAGACCCCGCGCACAGAACGTAGTGCCGCGGTTCTTCTCGAGCCAGTGGCCGATGTCTGATGCGCAGACGCTGTTCCTGTTTCCGGAAGAAGCCCCCTCGATGATGTCGGAAGGGGGCCTGGGCTCCAGAAACTCGAAGTGGAGGGTGTGGCTCTACTACACCCTCCACCACCTCCCCCAGGCATACTGGAGGCCGCAGGACATCGACTCGCACCAAAAGTACACCCTGCTACGGGAGAACCACCCGAACGTCCTCTGGGCGCAGTTACAGACTTTTGGGATGTTTCTATTCGATCGCGAAATCCAATGCCCCGAAGTCTACGTCAGTACTGTCTCCCAGAGACTCCGCAGCTTGGGCTGCCTGGAGCGCGGAAACTCCCAGGCAGCCCAGTTACAGTCGCTAACCTTCGACAACTTAAACCGCTACAGCCAGCTCTTTGAGCCCACCAGAGCGCTGCCGCCGGACCTCTCGCTCCTGCACACGCTCACAGTGGACGAGCAGCGCATCTTCGGCATGTGGTCGTGCACAGGGCTACGGAAAATCTCCTTCGCCTCCATCCGACCCGACTGCATCCAAGAGAGCAGCGACAAGAAGTTCATGAAGGCCTTGATCCCCTGCATCAAATCGATACCGGTACCCGGGGAATGCTTCTTCGCGTACCTCCCGAAATCAGTCTTCTTCCCGCAGGTCCTCCCGGTCACCACGACGCAGCTCGACACGATAGCGCACAAGCTGCACACCACGTCCCACGGCGTGCGCCGAGCACTCGCCCTGTACCTTCGCAGGAGGTGCGCGGAAGTCGGGCTATTCCCGGACGAGAATGGGCTTCACTCCCAAGAGTGCCTCGTCTTCAAGCAGAAGGTGAGCGACTTGTTCGGCTGGACGGCCGGGTCCACGATGTGGGAAGAGTCGTACAGCAAGGACATCTGTTTCCATCTGAACGCCATATTCGCGATACATCCAGATGTCGATCGGTACTTTACGGACCAGCCACTGAGCATGGTGGTGCAGCACGTTGGAAAGAACTAAATCACTCCGCACTCGGTTGCTCAGCACTCGTCGGACACTTCTCGTAGAACGACAAGCTCTCATACTCTGTTTCCCGTAGAGCGAAAGTTTCCGAGCTCTCTACCGAATAACGTTCGCGACGCATCTCTCGAAAATCTAAAAATCCGTCGTCCCAGCCTCAGGAAAGTGAAAAATGTTGTGATCTCCGCTCAGAACCTCTCGAGTCCTGATCTCCACAGAACTATTGCAACACCAGAAACAAGTGAAGCCGATTCATCGATTGCGGGGCACTGACGCAAGTCTTAGTGTGTGTTTCCTTTGTTGCGATGAAAGATTATTGGTCTGTTCGCAGATCCAAGCCGCCACGAAGATCAATCGGTCCCGACAAATCGGTCCCGATCAATCATCGTGTCAGACATAGTGGCCCACAAATCTTAGTCGCCTGGCGAACATACTGGGTACTCTGTGTGCCACAGTCT
>RXOD01005249.1:0-15084 GCA_005223375.1 Amoebophrya sp. AT5.2 | reverse complement strand
CGGGGCACCGGGAGATGAGCCATTCTGGCGTGGAGGATCAAGATCATTCAACAGCTGGAGAGATCCAAGCAGAACGGGAGGGAGGAAGCAAGACCAGGAATCGAACGACACCAGGACGGAAAGGCTAAGCACAGCAGCCACAGCGAGGTGGTGCCTTTGCTTGCAGAAGCACTCGGCTCAGCAGGGTGCCAAGGCCAACCCCTTCTGTTCTGGCGGCAGCACGTCATTGTGATGAAGGCAAAAAAGAACCGAAGAAAACGGGCCAAAAAGGGGGGCGGCCGTTTTTAAAAGATGCGTCTAGCAATGCATTTTTTTGAGCTGTAAGCAGGTGCACACTGCCGTCGCCGTTCACCGTCATCGCCCCCAGCCCGCTGTCACTGTCTTCCCAGTCCGCAGCCAGCTCCTTCATGATCTTCCAGTCGCTCAGGTCGGTGGTGTCGTAGACTTCGATCTTGTTGCCGTGGTGGTGGTTGATAAAACTCGTATAGTAGCGGTCGCCCCGCTTAAAATCCACCACGTGGTAGTCGCGGTAGATCGAGTCGTGGCACGGTGGGCGGCGGGAGTCCTTGATCGGCTTGAACTCGTTCATCCGCACGTTCATCTCCGTGGTGGAGAAGACGCGCACTTGCCGCTTGTTCTCGTAGTTCGGCTCGACGTTGCCAGCGTGATTGGCGTTGGGGTCCGTGTACGGGTCGGTACAAACGAAGAGGATGGGCCGAATCTCACTCGGCTCCATGTACGTGACGGCGCCGAACACGCGGTGGTGCTTGATCTCGGTCCCAGTCTTGGCCTCGATAACCCGAACCCCGCCGGAGGAAGAGGAGGAATGCTCAGCGAGGGCGGAGCCGCCGACCTGTTTGCCCGTTTCAAATCGATAGGCGAGACAACTACTGCATCGAACATCCAGACGTTTCTGCCTACAGATCTCTGATCAATCAAATGCGGTCTGCGTCTGATCAGGCCTAGGACTAGGACTGCATCTTGCGGCACTATGCAAGTTAAAGTAAGTACGTTTGGTCCCATCTTGAGTTTTAACGTTCCGGCCGTTAGTGCCGCAAGCTCGTCGGCCGCCAGGTGGGTCACGACCACCGCCGGTATCAGGTCCGTGCGCGTACGCTCGTCAGCGTAGAGCGAAATCGCCAAGTGCAGGTCGTCGACCACTGCCTGCGCCTCGTCGTCTTGATAACGCATCAGTCCGATACCGCCTGAGTACAGGCAGTACCTGTTTAACGATTTGAATTTCAACATTCTAGAAGAATACCAGCCGAATCCGAAAGACTCTCCGTCTCCACAAGAAATTGATTTGAAACTCCTCCGCTGAGGTAAAGCAAGTACCTGTAAACCGCGCTCAAGCTGCACGTTGTGCTCGCCTTCACCACGCAGAACTTTCCGCTCGCCCCTGCTATCTTCGGCACGTTTTCGCTGGTGTACTTGCCTAGTTCGACAGCCCCGAGAAAGCCCGCTTGCGACGGGTGGAATGCGTTGTCCGCGGCTGCGGTCGCCACCGACGGGCATCCGTCGGCCGGTAGCTTGAAGGCAGTGCCGGAGACTTCGCGTTGCACGGTGTAAAGGGTTTGATTCAGGTTGGAAATCAAGAGGTCCTCGATGGACACAAAACTCACCTGCTGGATGTTGTCGAGAGGAATGTACTTGGCGCTCGCATCACCGATCTGCGTCGAGACCGTCCGCGGGCAAACACCTGGATAGAATTATTTTTGTTTACGCATATCGTAATCACATGCAGCATCAGACTTCGACTATCTCATATGGATTCATGGTGCGCACCTGGGCTACTCCACGGGTATCCGCTCTTAATGCAGCTGCACTCTGCAATCCCTGCATTCGAAGCGTACAGGTCCAGCGATATCCGTCCTTCGTACACGTACGGCCCGAAGAAGGGCACGACCAGCTCAAGCGCTCCGCACGACGTTTGCCAACTGGTGACTTTCTCCGCCGTTTGGTCTTTCTTCACCTTCCACATGTAGAGGTATTCCTTGTCGTCCCGCCGCTTCGCGTAGCTAAAGTCGTCGTGCACCTGCGCGACCAAGTATTCCTCCTCGGGGTCGTCGTTCTCGACGTCGTGCCAGACGTTGAATGCCTGGTGGTGGATCGCGAAGTTCATCGTGTTGGTGTCCGTCAGCGCGACGAGGGCGGTGGGGGAGTGAAAACTGTACTTCTTGCTGTCGGGACAGGACCCGTCGACCGGGCGGTGCAACCCGCGGGCGCAGTGCTCCTGCGGCAGGCACACGCCGGTCTTGCGCGCCGGCTGCGGCCCGCAGTAGCGACGACCGCGGAGCTTCACGCAGTCGGCGTAGTCGGCACAGAAGTCGCCGGAGGAGCAGTCGTCGTTACCCGAACACTCGATCGCGCAGTTGTCGTCGGTAGTGCGCGACGCCGTGCAGTAGCTGTGGTCCAGACAAAACCCACCTGTCGGTCGAGGAGAAAATTCAAAATTATTATTTTCAGAGAAACTGAATACACAGAGTACTACTAACTTACTTCCGTTCCCCATCATCATGATCGATCACAACCAATTACCGACATCAACCAATCACTAAATTTCCAACAGCCGTAGTAGACGACCTTTTTCCGGCTTGGTTCCGCAGTCTTCCAGCGAGAGCTCGGAGACGCACGAGTCGTGCGCCAGACAAAACTCGTTCGGGGCGCACTCCGACCGCGCAGAGCACCCAGTGTACGACGGACAGGCGGCAACCCCGTCGTTCGCGATGCCGCACCACCGGGCCGCCTCGCACGTGCCGCCGCTGTTCGTCGGACACGGGTCGCAGTGCCAGCTGTCCCGCCGCTCGGTGGGCAGGGAGTCGTGGTACGCCTGGCACTTCGCACAGTCCATGCAGTAATAGCCCTCGCCGCACGCGGCGTGAGTCTTGCAACCGTTGTCCTTCACACAGCTGCCGCCGATGCCGTCGTTGAAGCTCTGGCAGGCGGCCAAGTTCGCATAGCAGTAGCCCCCGCCGGTCGAAGGGCAGATGTGCTGGCTGCAGTAAGACTCGTCGTTGCGCTCCAGGCACTTCGCACAGTCGCGGCAGTACTCAGACGCGCCGCAGTCGGAGTGCGAGGCGCAGCCGCGCGCCTGCGGGCAGGCCGCGCCGGACGTCGCGTCTTGCGCTTGGCTGCAGTCGGAAAGCGCGCGGCAAAAACCGGTTTTACCGAGCCCCAAAGAACACGGGCCGCACTCGTGCGTGGGGTGCGTCGTCTTATACGCTTGGCACTTCGCGCAATCGCTGCAGTACTCTTCCTCGCCGCGCCACGCAGTTTGCATCCCATTATACTGATTGCAGTCCGCCGTTTTCGTGCAGCCTTGTATCGTGGACGGGCACGCGCCGCCGATGTAGTCGTTGTGGATGGCGCAATGAAACGCCGGCTTGCAAACGCCGACCGTGGAATCCTGCGAACAGTCACCATTGCAGGTAGACGATCCGGTGTTGCTTTTGCACTTGGCGCAGCTCATGCAGTAGTGGTTCGCGGAACAGTCGGAATGCTGCGTGCACGTCTGGGGTGCGTACGGAGCGAGAGACCGGCGCTTAGAATGGTATTTGAAGGTCGTAGGTGGCTCGACGGGGCTGCTCTCTAGTTGCAGATTGCCGTCGCTGACGACTTCCGCGCCAAGCACCCGTTCACGAAACCGCTTTAGTTTTCGCTGCCTTTCTGCGTGTGCGAGTGTATCCGCGGTGACATCACGCAGGCGCTGGCCGCCGGACGATGTTGAGGACGCGCTTGGATTTACTAGTGCTGCCGCCGGAGTCCACGTTGGTGTGGGCGACTCGTGTTTTCTTATCTCCCCGCCTGCTCTTCTCGTCCCTCCGCCACCATCTGCAGCTCTTCTTCTCGCATTTTCCACTGCCGAGCGAAACGACCGTTTGGGACTAGGCAAATTGTCCCGCGCGCCACGATGCTCCACCGCCGGCTGTTTCGCTACGTCCGCTGCGGTTCGCCTTCGCTTTGGCGGTCGGTATCCCCGAAGCCCAATGTCGGCGACGTCGATTACTTCATCGTTCTCCACAACCACAGTGGGTGTCGGAATCAGCGACGCTCCCGCGCCGACGACGGCAAGAGCCCCCCCCGCGGCAAGCAAAATGGCCCCCGCTCGAGCACTGAACCGCGAATCCCGCATTTTCGCGTCCGATTTCCTCCACCGACTACTGCTGCTGCTACTGCTGGCGCCGACAACAAGACTGCTGGTGCCAGTCCCCGAGTCCGCGTCGCATGGCTCGTGTGACACAAACGGACTCATGGTTTGAGCTATCGCTATGCAATCACACTAAAACGTACGAGAAATCAGTGGAGTAGAAATGCGACCTCGACAGCTCTAAGCTTTTGCAGCCGTAGCTGTCACCATACTTTGCCGTGCCCCGTCCAATGCAGCTGAGATGAACCAAGTACCAAACACTGGGCGGGACGAACAGCGAAAATATATGCCGGTGTCGGGCAGATAGAAGGTGCTAGGACGGAAAGTAAGAGTCGTATTGGGCGGTGGTGGTAGAAGGGTTACGTTGGGCCTTGTACTCCTTGTCGCTGGTTTTACAGAAGGAACGGCGATGCAAACCGCGTTTCCTCACAGTTGCATTACGAGTAAGTACCGTAATGGTGCTTACGTCTCAAGACCCTTGACGACAGCTCATTGGACGGGACTGTGGACAGCGACAACAAAGAAGAAAAGACCGATTGAGAATGTGACCAGTCCCAAGAACAGTCGCTATCATCTGAATGCCACAATAATAGTGGCAACGGTAATATGACCAGCTTTACCGAGAACACACAAACTGCCAGCAGCCGTCAGGCCGCAATGCCTTCTTGGAATTCGGATGGAAATTCAGTACTGAGGTGAAAACGTCGTCGTTGCGCTATCTTTGTTTGGCGCAGGAAAAGTAAGGTATGCAGTGCGAATAGTGCTTTCAATAGCGGCAATTCATGTACAATGAACCATGAAGAAGCCGCGCGCAGAGCGGAACCCCGTCGAAATTTCTCCGACGGCTAAGCCCATGCCTACCTTGAATACGTACTTGCTTTCTCCACTTTCTCGAATCTTGTAAGCGAATCGCCTACGGAGTAACGTGTAGTAGTAGTATTACCCACTAGTGCAACTGTTTATAGCTGCGGCGTGAAAATAAAGAAAAGGCCATCTTGAGTCTGAATTCTACTCCAGAAATTGAACGAACATCTCTTCAGCCTTCCAGAACCTCGAGCGCCACATCGTGCTCTTGGTCCACTCCTTGGTAGCTGTCGCACATCAAGTAGAGCTTGTATTCGCGGGGTCCCACCTCTTCCCCAGCCTCGAACTGCAGGTTGAACTTCATTGTTGGCTTCGTGAAGGAAATTCTCTTGATGCAGACCAGCGAGTTCTCGTGCACGCTCCCCAACAGCACCCACCAGGACTCGTCCTTCTCCTTCGGGTAAAAGGGCGCACACACGGGCTCGGTGACCACGTCGTCCTCGTCCATTTCGCGCTCGAGCACGCAATTTATCTTGCACCGACCGCCGGCGGTAATCGTCTTCGGCTTGTCCACAGTGAAGTTGAACTCGACGGACGGGTAGCGGTTGCACGCTTTCGCGATGTCCTGCAGCTGTCGCTCTGAGATCTTCTCGCCGAGACACTGTTGTGAATATTTTATTTCATTCATTCTAAGCCGTTTTCGCAGTCCTCGCACCATCAAGAAGATTATAAAATATATTTATATTATTTATCCCCCTATAACACTGTTGCATGGCAGAAAAAATACATCCCGGCAAGAACAAGACATCCACATAGCTTGCTCGCATAGCTTCTACCTTGTTTCTGTCTTCGTCCTCCATGTCTGCAAATGAGAAGATGTCTTCCACGCCGCCAATTTTTTTCAGCCGGTCGCACAGATCCGGCGTCAAGTGTGGCAGCTGCAGCAGCGGCGAACTCGTATGCAGCGTCGCCTGCACGATCATCTGCGACACTTCCATCGCCATCAAGCTCTGCTTCAAGTTCGAATTCGAGCTGATCACGTCTACCAACCCCTGCACGATCC
Organism: Amoebophrya sp. AT5.2; assembly: GCA_005223375.1. Classification (NCBI taxonomy): domain Eukaryota; class Dinophyceae; order Syndiniales; family Amoebophryaceae; genus Amoebophrya; species Amoebophrya sp. AT5.2. The sequence continues at coordinate 9,070 of RXOD01005249.1, read as the reverse complement.
GGAGAACATGGTCGAGCACGAACCGCTGGTCGAAGCTTTGGTCGATAGTGAGCGGAGTTCGGTGGAAGTGCGCGTAGAGCAGGATTTTCGCCTTCGTCGTCGGCTTGATGCGCTCTTTCTTCGACAGGATTTTGTCGCCGAGGTCGAGGCCGCATTGCAACGCGATGTCTTTCAGGATCTCGTCCTCGCCCGGGCGAAGCGGAAGAAACTCGAACTCGCTGGCCTCGGCGAGAATATCGATGATGCCCTTGCGCTTGGTGGCCTCGGAGACGGAACGCGAGAAGACTTCGATGGTGGTGTATCTGAGAAGGAATTCGAGTAAGACAAATAGGAGAGCAGACGAAAATAACTACGAACTGCACTTTCTTACGCAAAAAATAGATTTGCAACAATTCCGAAATTTGCTGAAAAATTCAACGCGCAAGTTGTCAGCGAAGTACCGCAGCGCGTAGTAGCTCGCCACGAGCCCCAAGTTTGCCGCCGACAGATCAACGTCGTTCTCCACGGCGGTGCAGCCCGCCTGCTCCAAAAAGTCCACTGTCTGTTCTACTATTTCCGACAAGTGGTCGGAGAGATGGGTGTGCGAGACCCCCTGCAACCCGTAGTAGTTCGGGTTCTGCGCTAGTCGTCGGTAGTAAAACGTCCACGTCAGCCAGTCGAGCGCATCTGTTGTTGTTTTTGTGTGCGTTTGGATTTCATTTTTAACTTTGACTTAAGTTTTAGTATTCAAATCCCAGTTCAAGAAGTGGATCATCGATCATGGGGGAAAAATTTCGTACCTTGTTTGTTCTCGACGTTCTTCATCACCACCTCCACATTCAGAATGTCTGCCATCCTCTGGTCCAAATGGCTCTCCACTGGCAGCGGCTCGAAGATGAACTTTTTGTAGTATTCCTTCTTCGACGAGGGGCACAGCAGCACGCACAGTCCGCTCGCGTCCTCCTGCGGCCGCGACGCGCGCCCCATCATCTGCAGCAGGTCCGAAACTGGGTAGTCCACGTATCTGCCCTCCCGCCCGTCGTACCTCGTCGTGTCCATCACGACGACCAAGTGCGCGGACTCCGTCATGCCGTAGGCCAGCCCTTGCGAGGCGACCAGCACCTGCAGCGCGCCCGCGCGGTACAATTTGCACACGAACTCGAGTTCCTTCTCCGAGAAGCCCTCGTGGATGTAGCCGATCCCGTACTCCAGGCAGTTCTTCAGGGCCTCCCGCGACTGTACGAAGTCGTTCCGCAGGTAGGGCGCGATCGCTTCGTCCTTCACCTTCAGGAACCGCTTCGGCGCGTCGTCGCTCGCCGCGTTCAGCAGCAGGTCGATGCTCGCGATGCGGCACTGCTTCCGGTCCGACACGAACACGATCACCGGCTTGTTCGGCGAGTTGTTCTTGATCGCCTGGTACACCGGGCGCGACATGGACTGCAGCCGCGTGGTGCGGTTGTGGATGTCAAAGCCGTGGATCATCATCTCCAGGGGCACGGCGCGTACGTTCGGCGAGAAGTTGAACAGCGTCTGGAAGGACGCGCCGAGCCACTCCGCCACGTCCTTCGCGTTCGCGAGACTGGCCGCGAACCCCACGATGCGCAGCGAGCTGTTCGTCTGCATGTGCAGGAAGCGCATCCGGGACACCACCGCCTCGTACACCGGCCCTATTTCCGGGTCCTCGAGCAGGTGCAGCTCGTCGCACAGCAGCAGGTTCAGTTCCTGCACGACCTGCCCCTTCTTCTGCTTGTGGCGGCGCGACACCATGTCGAACTTGTCGGGGGTGGTGATGATCAGGTGCGACTGCTCGATCGTGCGCAGATCCGCGGCCACCTCCCCGGAGAGTTTCGCCACCTCTACGCCGAGCTTTTTGAACTTCGGCGCCCAGTGCGCGTAGCGTTCCTCCATGATCCTGTCGTAGGGCGCGAGGTAAACGCAGCGCGGGTGCTCGATGCCGTCCGCCTGCAGCATCTGCAGGATCGCGAACTCCATGCACACCTCCTTTCCGGCGGCGGCGGGGGCGCACACCAGCGCGTTGTCGTTCGTGGAGTACAGGCACGAAAAGGTTTGCGTTTGAATCGGGTTGAAGTTCGCCTGGTCCTTGTAAAAAAGGTCCGCCGCGTCCTTGTAGCGCAGCGCCGACACCGGCAGCGGCTGGAGGTCCAGCAGTTCCGTGTGCGGCGGGCACTTCTCCGGCAGGATCAGGTTGCGGAAGCTGACCGCCAGGAGCGTCTCGGAATTCAGCCACCGGTCGCTCACCAGCCGCAGAAAGTACTGCGGCGGCTTGGGCTCCATGATCGGCACGGTGAAGGTGAGCGTGTGCTCGCGCTCGCACTCCGTCTGCTTCAGCAGAAACTGCTCGTAGTGCAAAATGTGCTCGCCGTTCACGTCCTCGACGATGATCCAAAAGATCTCGCCCGAGCCGTGGATTTTCGGGTCCCACTGAAAGTCGGGCGTCAGCGTCAGCTCCACCATCAGGCAGGAGCGCGTCTTCGGCTGCACGTAGGCGAAGAGCTCGATCTTCGGGAACTGGTGGATCAGTTTGTGCAGCACCTTGCCGAACTTCGGCAGCTTGATCAGCGTCGCGAGGTCGGTCGGGTTCAGTTCGTAGTACCGCTCCCAGGGCACGTCCTTTTTTTCTATTTTCCGCAAAATGTCCTCCGCCAGCCCGCGCTGGTAGTCCTTGAAGTGCCGCAGCGGCGTCTGGCAGCTCCACATGCGCTTCTCGATCATCTTGCACCACTTCAGGCACCGCAGCGCGAGTCCCGCCCAACCCTTCCGCAAGGCGATCTCAAAGAGCGCGCGCATGATGCGCCCCGCCGACTGCTCGATGTACACCATATCGGCGGCCATGGCGAAGCCCTCCAGCTTCATCTTCGAAATGTAGGCCTGCAGCAGCACGTTCACCTTCGCCGTGTACTCGTCGGCGCTGCCCTTCACGGGGATGGGGACCTTTTCGAGCAGCTTCGCGAGTTCGACCTTCTCGTCGTCGCGCACCGGAATGTTGCGGAACTCGGAGGAGAGGGAAAACAGCCGCAAAAGCTCGATGTCGTTCATGTTCGGGCGCAGATTCTCGTTGTACACCGCAATCGAGGGGTGCTTGATGTAGTAGTGAGACGCCACACGACCCATCGCGGTAACCTGCACATGCCCCGTGCGGCGGTCGTAGCGGATCAAATTGTGCTTGTTCAGAAGGGAGAGCGCGGCGTGGACCATGTCGCACCTGAAGTTTCCATTTTGAAAACGGACGTGAACGACTTTCAAAAGAAATTCCTGTGATAGCATTCCTGCTAATAGTCGGCACGTACCAAGGAGACCGGCTCTCGAATAAGTGTCCGTCTAAGTGCATCATTACATCAAATTCAAATCTACCTGGCTTGCAGCATGGTTGCGTCGTTCTCCAGGCTTGCCTCCGGCACCGAGTACAACGTCGGGCTCTTTTGCATCCGCACGAACAAGTAGGTGTAGCCCAGCCACGTCACCGCGTCCGTCCGGTTTTGCACCGTCCCCAACACCAGTTCACCGATCAATTTGTCGGGTAGGTCCGCAACCATCTGCGACTCGATCGGGAGCTGCATGTTCATCAGAGAAAGATAGTACTGCAGCTCGCTATGCTGCGTGATGATGATGCCGTGCCCCTCCTTCTCGTACCCCGGGCGCCCCGCGCGACCCATCATCTGCAGCATGTCCAGGCAGCCCAACTCATCCCACTTCCCCTGTTCCGCCTTGTACACCTGCGTGCCCTTGATGATCACGGTATGCGCCGGAAGATTCACACCCCAAGCAAGGGTTGCCGTACAGACGAGAATCTGGATGTGCTTGTCGGCGAAAAGCTCCTCAACTAGAACGCGGTCCTCCTTGCTCAACCCGGCGTGGTGAATCGCGAACCCGTAGGGGAGCAGCTCCTTCAAATCCGGGCTGTGGGCGGTTTTCGCTTCCTCGGCAAGAATTTCTTTTGCGGCGGAGTTCCCGGCGAGAAAACGCGGGACTACGTCGTTCTCCATCGCCATTTCCCGCAACGTCTTCGCAGTTTTCGCCGTTTCCTTGCGCGAGTGCACGAAGATCAGCATCTGGTGCTTTCCGGCGGCCTCTTGCACTTTTTCGAAGCATACCTCGTTCATGGTGTTCATGCGTCGCACTGCTTTTTTATCCGTCACCCCGATGAAGGTCTGCTGCAGCGGGCATGGGCGAAACGAGTTGTCGAACTTGAACAGGCCCCTCTCCGAAACGCGCAAAAACGCGGCCACGTCCGTGTAGTTCGGCAACGTGGCTGACAATCCCACGAGCCGAATCGGCTCTTGCGTGCGCTCCACCTGCCTCAATGTTCGCGCCACGATCGCTTCCAATACCGGGCCACGCGTGTCGTGCAGCAAGTGCACCTCGTCGATGATCACGAGTCGCACCAGGTGCATGTTTGCGCGGCTATCCCCGGATTTTCGCGTGATGATGTCCCACTTCTCTGGCGTGGTGACCAAGATCTGCGTCTTCGCGATTTGCGCCTTCGACAAAGAGCTGTCGCCGGACAATTCGCCAACGGAAAGCCCGTACACCTCAAACCGCTGTGCGAAGAACCCCACCAATTGTTGCACCAGCGCCTTCATCGGCGCGATGTAAACGATTTTGAATGCGTCTTTGTCGACCGCCACCTCCCCGCCGGCCCCGTTTCCCGCAGTCCCGCCGATTCCGTTTGTCACCGGCTTCACGTGCGCCATCAAAACGTTCAGCATGGTTAGTAGAGCGATGTTTGTCTTACCCGCGCCCGTGGGCGCGCACACGAGCATGTTTTCCTCGAACTCTTTGAAGGCGACGGGAAAGACCGTGGATTGCACGGGGTTCAATCGGTTCACTATGTGCTTGCCCTTGTCGTCTTTGAACGCATGCTGTGCGAATTTGGGAAGTTCGGTGATATCGACCAGGCGCACGTCCCCGTGCCCGGCGGTGGGCGGGGCGGGAATGTTCACCTCCTCCCAGGACCGGCCCATCTTGCGCGTCGAACCCTCGGTGAGGTTACCTATTGGATTGATTGAGGAGGGAGAAATGGACTTTCGCGCTCGGTCGCGCCGAGATTAAAAGTCATACATGCACGCGAAACTTTTCTGGACCGCTTTTTATTTCAAAACTGCGAAACGTTTACCAAGCAACATGACGAAATCGAAAAGTACATTTTGTATTAGTCATCGTATGTCCCCCCTTCGCGAACGAAATTGTCTCCAGATCCACCACTCTGCTCGGCTGAAGTTTTTTCGCAACTTGCCCCCCGCCGCCGCCGCCGCTTTCTTTCGCCAATAGTGACAGAGTCGTTCCTTCCACGCCTTCTTCCGCGTCCATCTCGTCCCTTTTTTTCTTCATCAGCACTTTGGCCTCGTTTTTCAACCGAGCTACTTCATCCTTCTCTTTATCCCTTTTCTCCTTCGACCTATCCAACTCTGCCAGCACTCCCTGACCCTCCTCGGTCTCTCGCATGGTCTCCATAATTGCTCGCTGCTCGTCCTCGGACTGCGCCTGCTTCAGCCTCGTCATGAAGAAGATCTTCGACCGGTTCTTTACCAGCTTCTGCAGAAAGTCGAAGTTCTGAAACTCGAGCAATTTCACGAGTTCATTCTCCAATAGCTGTATGTCGCTGATCGCGAGGACCTGCAGAATCTTCCTCTCCAGATCCACCGCTTTCGCGTGGTCGTCGGTAAAAGAAGTGAGAACGCGCTGGAGCCAGTGCGCGTCGATCACCGAAACGGGCAGGTCGTCCTCGTCCGCAGCTTTGTCGTCGCCCGCGGGGTCAGCCGCGTCGTCGACGCGAATACCTTTGTGAGAAATTCCGAGAATTAAACGGAATCTCAATGGTATGCCCAGGAGTGACATGCACACGAACGAAAGACACGACTGACGGAGAACAATCCAGCAGCTTGCCACAGTGACCGGAATGGTCACGTCGTCCAAAGAAAAACCCCTCTATGCTTGGAAGCCTCGGCCAACCGGCCTTGAGCCCGAAGGCATACAACACGCACGTCTCGGTTCAAGGTTGTTTGGTGTAGTGCGTAGTCTGACACTGTTGCAATCAGTGTAAGCTCCCGTACGTTCATGTGTTCTGCAGTGTACGACGTCGACGTTCCCACGTAGTACCTGATCAACCCCACGGGCGACGACAAAGCCGCGGACGAGGACGACCGAAACGGGCAGGTCGTCCTCGTCCGCGTCGTCCAGGTCGCCCGCCGGGTCAGCCGCGTCGTCGACGCGACTACCTTTGTGAGGAAATCCATGAATTACACGGATCTCCGATGGTCGCTCTGAGCCACTTTGCAACTCACAACGGGCAAGACACGATTGGAGAACAATCCAAGATATTCTAAAAGGTGGCCTAGCCACCGCCGCGACGGAAGAAACCTTGCTATCTCGGAAAACTCGGCCAATCGGCCTTGAGCCCGCAGGCATCAACAGAGCAACGTCATGGCTCAGGTAGGTCCGTGTGTGTTGGTGTGCATCCACTGTTGCAATCAGTGTAGCTACCCGTACGAGTCATGTGATGACGTGACGTTGTCCGCGTTCGACGATCTCCCGACGAAGTTGTGCCTGCAATAACCCACGACCCACGATACCCGTTATGACGTAACGAAACGAGCACGACGACAAAGCTGCGGACGAGGACGACCGAAGCGGGCAGGTCGTCCTCGTCCGCAGCTTTGTCGTCGCCCGCGGGGTCAGCCGCGTCGTCGACGCGAATACCTTTGTTTGTCGGTCATCGATGAAGTGCCGGGAAATCTGCGCGCGCATCAAAGATGATCGAAAGTAACGCTGTTGCTCCTAATCCAAAAAATCAAATCCAATCAACAAATCGCGAACCTCGATCCTCCCCCTGCAGCAGATCCACCTCTGCGTCCCCCTCGTCGCTGCTTTCGTCTATTTCCCCCACGTACTTATCCTCCCCATCACTCTCGTCGTCCTCGAACACAACCGCAACTCCCGTTGCATCGTCCGCTCCCTTGTCGGCATCCATATCATCGTCTTGCACGTCGTCCGCGCCGTAGTCGGTAATTTGCTTTGCCAGTCGGTACACCTCCGCAAAGTACTGTTCTGTTATGGACCCGAGTACTTCCTCCACGTTCCGCTTGCGCTGCGCGTCGAGGCAGTTGTCCGCTTTTATGGCCGCGAGAACCTCGTCGGCAGCGCCGGCGAGGACGTCCGGCGACTGGTCGCCGAGAATAAAGGTGAGCGAAGAAAGGAGCTGCTCGTAAGCAGCGCGCGTCGCCTGCGTCGTGGGCTTGTAGGGAACGACCTCGGTGACGTCGTGGTCCAGGACGGTTTGGCCTGTTAATACAATGGGGTGGGATATCGAGGCGAATTCAAAATTTTTGATCGTGTAGAAGTAGTGGCCCCACTTTTATTTCAATAACAGAGTCAGTGGAGAATCTGACGGCGACGTCGGCGGAAAAGTATAACCTACGAAGCGAAGGAAGTTAGAAGGTTGTCTTGGCAGAACCACAAGTACCTCTCTGCACTTCTAGTTTCGTTCTTTTTCTATCTTTGTGCCCACCCGCGTCTCTACCGCCTTCCTCCCCTTCTCTGGCCCCGGCGTCTCTCTGTCGCTTTCGCTTTTCCTGCGCCTTTATCTTCTGCATCTCTTCTTTTACGGGTCTCGCCAGATCCCCCATTTTGTGCAGGTTGAAGTGCCGGAGCGACTCCGGCTCCCCCGTCGGCTCATTTACGGACGGCGCTGCGCCCTCGCGCTGCAAAACTAAGTTCGAGTTTGTGCGGTATTCGAACCGCTTGAACTTAGCGTGCTCTTCTGCCATCTTGCCCTACTGGTCGCGAATGGGGTCGTCGTTTTCGGTCGGCTCGCTGTTTCGTAGAGATGAATATCCGCCTCCCTGACCACGAAGTGGTTGCTGGCGTATGCTTGGCGTTCGGCGTTGGCGAAAAAGCCAGAAGACCCCGCACGCCTTTCGAACCGCTTTCCTCCGCTACGCGTTTTCGACGGGGATTCTTGTTATGTGACGCCGCACATCCCCGCTGGCTGCAGTCATGAGGAGATTGTTAGATCGGCGGATGTCAAGATTGCGCAGTTCTGTTGTCGTCGACATCATAAGCAAAAGTCGCTGTGAATAAGAATGAATCTGCACGTGCGTTTTTCGTAAATGCCTGGTTGCTACGCGGAGTAAAAAATGAAGTGGATGAGGGTCGCATAGATAACAGATCAGAGCACGTGACACGTGACACGCTGTGACAAACGGGGGACCTGGAGATAGACGGGAATAGATGACGACGATCAACAAGGAAGCGGGCGCAACTCCAGAGAGCAGGATCCTGAGAACAAAATGCATTTCGAGATTGAACGTGGGCGAGAACGAGAACCTGAGGAAGAATTATGATCAGATCACGCAAGCGTTCTTACTTTTATTTTTGTACTTAGATATAGATGGTCGATGCTAAAACATCAGGCAATCGAATTGCGAAGGAACGGCAAGATCAGGATCGAGGATGCAAATCGATCGTGCTTCCGCGGTCAGAATTGAGCGCATCTGATAAAAGCAGATCCCGATGCGGATGGTCCACGTGCCGCTAGTATAACTGTTTCATGGAGCGGTTGTCTTTACGCAGTGAACAAACTTATGATGTGACGCAGGGACCGTATGCCATCGCTACGGCAGCGCTAGACTTTTTTTGAGAAGCAGATGCTTTGGTCGCACAGACTGGACTCGCTTGCCGCTACCCGTGACAACTTTCATTCCGGAAAATAGAATCAGTCGGAGCACTACGCGTGCGCGGCGCGGACTCCGTACTGGAGTCGGCTGCTGGCCGTGGAAGTGTCTCCCTAGTACACTGCCGAAAGCCAAAATCCAGGAGAGCTACGGCCCGGCCCCCCTGAGGAGCGTTTTGTTCATAATCCACCTGGGACCAGACAAGACGGCCGCGAGCTAGACCCGCAGCGGACACTCGGACGGGCTTCCGTTCACTCGCGTGGCCATCTTAGCGAGTTCGTGCAGCGGCCGCAAAACCGCAAAAAATTTTGTCGACCCCGAGACTGTCTAAACCGCGTCAGAGGGGGTCTCTCCGCCGCTATTTTTGCGGCTAAACTCATCCCCCGCAGCGGCCGCAGCTC
>RXOD01005248.1:0-15089 GCA_005223375.1 Amoebophrya sp. AT5.2 | reverse complement strand
CTGTAGCAGCCGGAGCCGCTCCTGTCGCCGCGCTAGCGGCCTGCTGCCGGTTAAAGTGGCGCATGCCTTCCTGCAAAACGACGGACACGGAGCCACTGCCGCCCCCGAACTCCAAAATCGATCGCGCGCGCCCCGTGCTGGCAAATTCCCACGCCAGCTGTCGTTCGCCCACTTCCTCCCACCCACTTCCGCTAATCGCCCAATCGAAGCACTTCGGCACGTGCTGCAGGAATTCGATCGGAATTGCGCGACACCCTCGCAACCGCGGATTCTTCTCCACGGAAGTACTAGCCGGGGAGGTCCTCTTTTGCTTTGCAACAACCTCATCGACCGAATGCGAATCCGGTCGCTTCTCTTGCGCCACCACGTCCGGTCGCCTCCATCCCCTGTCGACGTCCTGTGCCAACATCGCCTGCATTCTGCTGCCCTTCACCGAGGAGATGATGGCGCCGTTTTCGTCCACAATGGTTGCCGCGGACTTCTCCGGGGTCCACTCCGTATCATTGCTGTAAACGTCGTATACACAACGAATTTCCTGCGCCGGCTCCCCCGTCTCCCGGTCCTTCGTCCAGTGCTTCGTGCACTTTGCATTGCGAAACTGCTCTCGGTCGTTCTCGAACAGAGTCTGCTCCGCGCGATCGCTCTCCTCACGCGAGCAAACCACGGGAAAGGGGCGGGGCGGGCTGATGTGTTGGTCACCGCTGGTGCCAGGAGTCTGGCTTGCAAGGCCGTGCTGCGGTTGTGAAGAAGATCCGCTAGCCGCAGAGGTCGGGCCCTCTGGCGCGAAATTCCGCAAGCCTGGACAGGATTCCCTGGACTGGACCGATTTGATCTGGTTCTCTCGGTGCAATGACTGGTCGAGTGAGCTGCTGCACCACCGCAACGTGTTCGACGAGACGCACGGACTGAAGCTGTTGTTCTGGTAGTAGCAGGGTCCGAACAGGTTCTCTGCGAAAGTCGTGTGGTAGCTGAGGTCAATCCGACCGTCGCCGCTTCCATCTTCACGTACTTGATGTGGTATGGACGGTATTTCGTCGGGCGAAGCGTCGAGCCGCGCGCTGCTGTTTGCCGGGATAAGGCGCTCATTCAGCACGCTCTCCACGGTCCAATAGTAGAACGGAGGCCGCCGCCGGCTTGATGATTCAGCGGCAGAGCAGTTACCAAGACGAGCATGACAAAGAACAAGCAGTGATAGACGAACAGGAACACCACGGCATCCCCATCTTTTCCGACGTTTATGCCACAGTGAAGATGTTGAAAATGGAGTAGTGGAGTTCGGACATATTCCGGTTCGTGGAGTAGTAGGGCTAGGGTCCTCGCGGAGTTGCAGTGGATGTGGAACCTGTAATCGTAACACTTGCGGTTGCGCTTGCGAAGACGCTAACGAAGCCATGACTTCCGCTTCCCGTCGAGGCGAGGTTTTAGCGCTACGGATACGGATAAGCATAGTAGAAATTGCAAATGGAAGTCGGCGTTTACGCTTTTCTTTTTCATCGTCTTGACTTAACATCAGAGAGAAGTAGCTGCCTGGCTGTACTATTATTTTTTTAGTGCCGCAGAAGTCGCGACCGCGAGGACGCCGCGTCGTCAAGGTCACGGCGGGTCCAGCTCTCAAAACAAATAAGTTCATCGTTCGTTTCCGTTTCACTCAACATCCCCTTCCGAATCAATCTGCCGGCCGCATGGTAGGTTCACCTTCACGGAACGTTTACTAACGACAACTACACGGCCCCGACCGTACACAGACACGACCGCCAGACGATGGGCACTCGAGCTTTCCTGCTGCGGCGGCTCAGTGTTCGTGCTGTGAGTGCTGCTATCTGCGAGGGAATGGGCCAAGAAATGTGCATGCGCGCTTTGTTCGTGTCGCTGTGCTTTAATCTGTGTCGAAGAATCATCGCGTTGCCAAATTAATCAAAAGGCTTGTATCTATGATAGCGACAGTCACTGTCACCGAAAACGGCATGGTGCTGTCCTTCTGAACATCTTCAGTATCACCAGAACTTTCCTCCGCCCTTTCCACCTGGTGGAACAGCTTTCGGCGCAAGCGCATGCTGCATTCGCGGTCCTCCTTCGGGCGACAAAAAGGGCTCGCCTTTCCCTGGCGATTGGTTTTTGTCGGAGTAAGGGCCAGCGCGAGGCGCAGCCGTCAAGATGACCTGTTTATTCGGATGCTCACCTCCGGCACTACCTGGTGAGACGAATCTGTGCGTCGGCGACTTCGAGTTACCCTTTCCACCTGTTCCCGGAGGCACATACCCGGTTCCCGGGGGCACATACCCGGTTCCCGGGGGGACATAACCCGTTCCCGGGGGGACATAACCCGTTCCCGACGGCACATATCCCGTGCCCGGCGGCGGCATGCTCGCATAACCTCCATTTCCAGTCGGTATCGCCGCGTAACCAGCACTACCAGGCGGTGGTGGTGCAACCGCACCACCTTTCACCAGTGGTCCCCCCGTTGCTGGATGCACATGCGGCGGTGGTGCATGCAGGTGCTGCATTCCAACCCCTGTCGGAGGAGGAGCGCCGCCGACCATCTTCATTCCTTTCCCTGGATGTGCTTGATGTGCTGGGGTTGGCGTCTGATGTTGCGGCGGATGTTGGCCCCCCTTCACAACGTAGGGATAGTGCTGTGGAAGGTGGTGCGGCGATCTCGGTTCCAGCTGCACCGCTCCCGGAGGATGTCCCTTCCCTGGCGGTCCAGCATTTGCGGCGTAGAGGGATGCCTTTGTCCCCTTCATTCCAGGTGGTGGAGCGGTTCCCGGCCCCGGCACAACTTGATGCGGCGGGGGGTGCTGTTGCGGCTGCATGAGCGCAGCTGGTGGCGGTGGAGGATACCCGTGGTGCGTGTGCACTGCGACGATGCGCGCGCCCTTCACTGGACCAGGAACAGGATTTTGCCCCGGTCGTGGTGGACCCGCTGCGAGCGGCGGCCCTTCTGCGATACTGGGAGCCATTTGTGGGCGGACGCCGTGGTAATCCGCAAGAAACGCGCCTTTGAGGCCGCTTGATGGCTTTCCACCGCCATACCCAGCGGCCCCACTAGTCGGATAAATCCCGGCGCCCTTGAAGGATCCAGGATCCCCCGGTTCTAACCCAGCAGCTGCATGGTCGCCAGTTTTCTCCTGCCACAGCTCCTGCACGCGGCGCCATTCCTTCTGCTGAGCCCACGCCGCGAGCACCTGCTGCGCCCGCGGATGTCTTTCCGCCAGCCAGCCCCAGGCGCCGGGTTCGAGCTTCCGCTGCGTCGTACTGTTCACTTGCTCCGGGCCGAGACAGTCGCGCCAGAACGGGTCCAAGGAGGAAAACTTCAAAAACCCGGACTTCAGCTTCTTGCGCTGGCCAGCGGGCAGCTGCTGCACGTCGAAAGGTGACGCCTCGTAGCCGGCTCCCCCGGTTGACTGCTCGAGCTCCAGAGGAACCCCGTCGTAGTAGTGACCGCGCTCTCCAACACCTAAAGCATGCTCTACTCGATCCTCGTAAACCCGGTCGCCATCTCCCGCTTGATCTTCTTCGACAACCACAACCGCAGCGCTCTCGTCGACTACTTCTTCTCGCGGAAACCCCGCGGTCTCCTCGTCTACAAACACCCCCGGTGGGGCCAATCCGCTGTGCCGAAACTGCGCCAAATACTCGTCCTGGGCAGCTGCTTCGACAACGACATGCTCGCGGAAGGCTTGGTCGGCTGCTGCTGACTGCCGGGCGACGGAGGCATCGTCCTCGGCGGTATCGAGATCGACTATACCGGCATCGTCTGGTGCGCCATCGTCTGCGCCTGCACTTGAGGGCGCGCCGGCATGCACCGCGGCCGAACTACTAAAAAACTCTGTCGCGCCGGCACCGACATCGTCACGGTTTTCGTCGAAATCCAGATCGTCCTCGTCCGGCCCGCCTTCGTCGATTACCTGCGGCTGCTCCAGCTCCTCGGAGCTCGATAGGTTTGATGGGGAATCGTCGCCACCGGCCATGGTTTTTAAAGAGGAGCCGCAGCAGTTGTCGTGCTGGTGCACCCGTGACAGCGTTACATTTTTGACCTTAGCGTTTGCGTTTCTTTATTTAGACTAAGCGTAAAAGGTGAACAACCGCTTCTGCCTCCGTTCATCTTCTATACCACCTACACCTGAAACTGAATGCGAATAGAATCGTTATCGTGCTGCTGTTGCTGCTGCGAGAACAAACTATCATAGTAGATCGAGTAGTACACGAGGTCGAGGAGGACTACAAATACAATGAATACGTTAAATTAATAATTAGGGCATCGATGTTGATGTTGAAACTACGACTACGAACGAAATCGAGATCGACTGTCAACTTCATCGCTTACTCGCATTTCTTAAAGCCTGATCACAACTGAAACTGAGCCTGTGGAGAGCTCCATCGAGTATTAGCAATTTCCTGAAGAACCAGAATCTGAATCACACGGACATTCATTGGGCGATGCATCCGAACAGCGTCAACATCGTCCAGGAGATAAATATGTTTCCACGATGACAAGCTGCTGCTGCTCTGGTTTTTTCCTTTGGTTTGGGTTACTTTGTTTCCCGCAGTTGGACAGTACTCCTGTCGGTCTCTAAATTTCGAACCAGAGGTTCTCTAGGATGAGCCTTCGGCTTTTGGGCTATCGCCGTTCTGGCTTGGAGGATCGCGGCGACCGCAGTATCCTCACGGTTTCTTTCCTGGTGGTTCGCGTTTTTTTTTTGTGTTGCTCGACCATCGGTTCTTTTCAAAAAAACAGCTCTCTAGCGAATGAGTTCTGCTATGAACAACAACGGAAGCAACTGATCATGCACACTGCGTCTGCGAGACGCGACTAGCATTCTCATCTCAGTCATCGTCTAGTTCAAATTCAGAATCGGTTCCGGCCCTTCCGCCGCTTGTTGTGCCGAGCTCGTGAGCTCGCCGTCGCAGCTCGTTCATTCGCTGTTCCTGGGCTTCGGCCTCGGCCAAAGTGCTCTCCAACTCGTAGTACTGCTTCGCAAGTTCACTTTTGGAGGAAGACTGACTTCCTCGGCTTCGACACTGGTTTGATTCCATGTCGGCGAGCATCGAATTGGTCAGACTCTGCATCCGGTCTCGGTACGCTGCGAGTGTCTCCGCCTGCTGTAGCTGCGCGGCCGAGGCGGTGCAGTCATTGGCTGCCACCGACGTTGCTCGGCTGGAAGATGCGCAACCTATACAGGATGATTGAGAAGAAGAGGTCAAAGTTAGATGAGAAGAACATCATGATCGAAGTGAGACCGCAAGTAAATGTAGCGACGCATTTCTTTGAGACCAGATTCTATTTCTAATTCGCATCACGACGAACCTTTTCTGAATCCGTCCTCGCCGGCATGCAATTCGAATTCGCCCCCATGCCCACGGTTGGCATCATCTGGACAAGCACCACCTTCCTGCTCCTCGTCACCGGCGCTGTCACCAGCCTTATCCTGCGCTCCTTCTCCTCGACTTGCTGCTTCGTCTGCTCCTCCTTCCGTGGAGTTAGAGTCTTTCTCCTCTTCTTCCGAACTTCCGAAGACACCCCCCGCACTCCCCTTCCAAGTCATGCGCTTCTTCAGCACTCTACGCGAGCGCACCGTGCTCCCTCGACCGCCATGATCCGGATCGATTTTCACCCAGTAGCCGACACAGGTAAGCCACAACCCAATCAGCATCAACGCCTGCACAGCGTAAGCGAGAAACAGCGACGTCAACGTCCAGTGCTCCTCTTGCAGGATCTCGAGGAAAGATTTTTGCTCCGGCGGCGCTCCCAGGTACAGTGGCGGAGCGGATTTGCGCCCCACATTCCCGGTACTCGCAGTAGCCGCGAGTGGTCTGCGGGCCTCTGCGCGCTGCCGCTCCGTCGGCAGCTGCCTCGCCACGCTCCCGGACGGGTGCTCTACTTCGATTTCGCCACCTCTTTCCTCTCTGCGAACCCCTATCGCCAGGTGCGCAGAGCTGTAGCCAGGCACTAAGTCCGTGTGGTGCCACGTGTTTTTTCCGACGAACATCGCGTCCCCCGCCTGGAGAACGACCGTTTCGTTGGTTCCCGGAAATGTCCACCTCTTCCGGCCGTGCAGATGAATCACGAATTCATCCATGTCGTCTGCGTGCGGGGCAAGCGTTCTCTCGCTGCTGGGGGCCGCGGCCGACGTTCCGGGCTCGGCTCGCGACGCGTAGTACAAGTTTACCCCGACGTCAAGCACGGGCTCACGCTCTTCCTCCCCGCTATCGATATGCTCATCCGCTTCCGCGAAAAGTCGCGAGAAGTCGGTGTGCAGGTTGCGCATGGTGCCGCCAAAGCGTTCGAGACGCTGGATGCGGACAGATCGGTCGCGCGCAGCCGCGTAGCGTACCAGCTCAGACAGAGAGGAAGCCGTCCGAGGTTTATTGGAAGCCAGTTTTTCTTCCTTTTCGTACTGTTCGAGCTCGTGCTGCAGCGCCGTGCTGTAACGACTGTTCTTCGACGAGGAGGACGCAGAGGAGGATGTACTCGACAGCATGCGTGGTGGGTCCATAAATAAGCTATTGCGCGAGGTGGAGGTTTCCGCTCCTGCTCCGGCGTCCGTATTCATCCGTCCCATCCGGCGCGGGTCGGAGGTTGTGGTCACCGCATCGTGTGGTCGGTTGCGATCGGTCCGCGGCGTGTTCGGAAGCGACGCCTGGTAGATGATCTTCGCGAAGCTCTCCTCGGGCTGCTGCCAAGGGATGCGCCACAGGTGCTTCAGGTTCTTGAACGAGAACACGGACGCGAAGCTGCGTCGGAGCGCCGCCCATCCGGTAGGCCGAATCCGCTTGGTGGTGAAGGTGGGAATTCGTCCGGATTTGTGGCCGCCCGTGGAGGAAGGGGAAGCGGCCATAGAAGGGGGAGACGTGACGTTTTCTTTTCCCGTGGGCGCCAAGCTTGTTGCGGGCAACGTGGCGTTTTCGTTCTTGTCTCCTGAAGAAGAGCTCCTGTCAATAGCTGAAGACTCGGGCTCGGCGGCCTCCGTTCTTGTTACCATGTCTGCTGGCAACGACGGCAATGACGAAACGTCGACGTGCAACGGCGGGATGAAGTCGACACCCATTTTCCACCAGATGTCGCTTTCCAGACCCAGCAACGCCTCCAATTCCATGCCGTCTGCCTTGCCGTACTGCTCATCTTTCACGCACTGGCCAGTAGCGCAGGAGGTCGCAAAAGCCGTCTGCACGGTCTCGTTTCTCGTCGAAAACAGGATCACAGAAGAGTTCTGTTCCCGGAACCAATCGTAGCTGTAGGGATGGAAAAAGTTGGCGGCAGAATCCAGGCGGGAGGTTGCGTCCACTCCGAGGGCGTAGACGGAGAAAACCATTTTTTCGTTTTCGACTTTTTGTTTTACATAGAAGTACACTAGCTACAACTCCAGGTCAACAAGTTGCTCTCATTCTTGCTCAATGCGCGCGACGCTTGAGCAGATTCCTACCTTGGTCCCGAGCGTACTTATCTAACGTGTCGACTTTGGGCTGGACGAGGACGACCGCGCGCACGGCACTCACTGCAAGGACGCTCTCTTAGTGCTCGACGTCTCTGTCTTGTCAGTACGCAGAATGTTGAATGGCACTGGCCTCGCTCCTTGTCCTTCATCGATCTAAGTACCCCTGTCCGATATCGAGATTTGCAATGCCAAGGTCCGCGATTCAATATTATGAATACAGCAATAAAAAATACGACCCTCGGGAAATACTCAGGCATCGACCACGTCCGCGTCCCGGCGTGGCCTATGCTGGACTTTCGTTTGGTTTTGGTACATTGCTCGCGCCACCTGCGGCTTCACTACATCCATGAGTACCAAGCACATCACGACGTAAAGTATATTTTGACCAAATCCACCAATCATGCTGAGCAATGCAGCAGATTTTCGATATTATATCAGGTAGGGGCTAAGTACACCATAACCATGCTTGTCCTGTATTCTCTGAACAGTTTTCGGGTGTTTGAATCAAGAAATGCAGCACCTACTGCACGAGACGACGAGCGTCGTCGTGCAAGTGGTGATCGTTCTCAATGGTGTCCTGTTAGTTTAGAAATCGTTAGTCTTAGAGTTAGAAGTTGTCATTGTCAATGATCCGCAGCCTTCGGTCTAGGTGCGGAACTACACCTCTCTGCTGTAGAGAATGTTGTAGCTTTTTCCTCCCCACTGTACTCCTTTCGAAGGCAAGTAACCACCGGGACCGGGGCCGACACCGCGGCCGGAATTGGCGAAGCGGTCCGCGCTGCATGAGAAGGGACACTTGAGATCCTGCACGCGGCCGTTGTCCAGTGTGTACGCCCCTGGTCCCGGCTTCTTATCACCCCGCAACTGGTGCCATCTGTCCGTGCTACCTAGGAAGCCTTCGCCCTTCGGCGGCACACGGGCAATCCGACCGATCTGCCCTGGGAGGCGCGGACTGTACGCACCTGAAGGTGGCGCGTCAGTGTTCAGTGTGAGAGTGAGACACATTGACTTTCATACATCTAACACTCTAACTATGTATCAAAACTAATTGATACATAGTGCTCCTGCTTCTAGTGGTTGTGGTTGTAAAAGACGTAGAGGTAGACGAAGACGATAAGATCATGAACAAAGCCAGCATCTAACGTCCACGTCATTCCAGTTCCACCTTTTAGTACTACAGAAGAGTTGCAGTTGTAGTACCTGGCGGTGGCTTCACGTCATTCCCTGCGCCGAACTTTTCGCTTTTTCGCAGTGGCTTCTGAAACGCTGCTGAGGTTCTCCCGCCGACACGAAAGGATCCCGGAAGGTCATACGTCCCGGGGCCTGGCTTCTCGTCCTCGGTTCCCGGGCCTGTCGATTCGTTTGCCGGCTCGCCCCGCGCCATCTGCTCCGCGCTTGGTTTCGCGTCCGGGTCGCGGTGCTTGAACCTTCGCGACGTCGCGCCAAACGCGTAGCTGCCCTGGTTGCTAAGCAGACTGAAGCTTCGGCTCACCGTCGACTGAGCGTCCGGATTTTGCCACCCGAAGAAGCCTGTTAGTTAAAAGAAAACCAAATTTTATACCTACGTGGAAGAGAGAAGACATTCCAAATCCAAACCATACCGTCTGTGTTCGCGGCCTGATATGTGCCGGGCCCAGGCCGCCGCTCCCATCGTGACGTCTTAGATTGCCATCGCTCGGCGTCGCGACCAAAGGAAGACCCTTGCCCTGATGAGAAGGTTGTGTTTCGATGAGGTAGGTTGTTTTTGTTGCTTTCGTATCATATCGACGTTCGCGATGAAGGCATCATAATGCAGACCATGTTGAAGGTACTTCATCATTTTCAATAAAAAAATTAGGTTTTAGTTTTACCTTGCGCCGCGTCCGCCACTGCTCCTGGGAAGTGCGAGTACGCACCCGGCCCCGGTTTCGTCTCCTTCGGTGGTGGCTTGAACCTGCGCGTCGTGCTGCCGAAGAATTGATAGTCTCCGCGCTGGAAGGATTGCGTGTTGATGGAGGACGGCAAATTCTGCGCGCCTGGGCCCGGCTCGTCCTCCGCGTCCCCCACTCTCACGCCCCGCTGCGTGCCGGACTTGAAGGCGCTGCTGGGGGTGACGTGGACGCGCTTCAAGTTGCCCGAACAGTTGTAATGGCCCGGGCCAGGCACGTCGGCGACGTTCGAGAGACCCTGGCGCACCCCGCCGCCAAACTTCCCGCCGAGTACACTGCGTGAAGCGAATCATTGGGAGGCTATGACTCAAATCAGTAGAAGAATCAATGGGCGGCCACTGCTGGTGTGAAGTGATCATCCTCATTGCTCTAAATCGAAAATCAAAGAGCGAGCATAAACTGGATCACCAAGCAAGACGATCATGACCACACGACAGAGGTGGTTGATTCAAATCAAGCAAGGAAGAAGTGAACGACATCTTCGTTCTGGTTGCAGCTGCAGGGATGCAAATCAACGTAAAGAGGAACGTCACTTCGTTTGTTTTTAGAAGCAATGATAATCTGCAATAGAAGACCTCTTTGGTCCGCTCTTGGTCACGCCTTCCGAGAGCGTGTAGTGATTTGGACCGACTCGGTCTGATCCCGAGCCGGAAACGACTTGGAAGGGCGCCTCCTGCTTCACAAGAATTCCGCCTGGTATTTCGCCATACCCGTACCTACAGTCGTGAACGTCGTTAATGTAAGGGTAGAGCGACCGTGTGATCTTCCATCGTTTGAGTAGAACCTGAACCATGTGCCTGTTCTATCTTCGAAGCAGAAAGCCAGGGCCACGAATGATCACCAAAAAACAAAGTACGCCTGTGATGGCTTGGGTATCGAGGGTTTGGTGTAGCGCGACTTTCGGAAAAAGTCTGACTTTTGATCCTCCGGCGCTCGACCCATTGTGCGGCTCTCGTAAACTTCATCTGGCGAGGGGACCACCCGGCTACCGACCGTGTATCCCCCGGGACCCGGACCTAGTGACTTCGGCCGCGTTCCGAGTCGCGCACCCTGCAGAGAAAGAGAACGAGGATGACGATGGATCGTTGATGTTTTGGCTATCAATTTCGATTGATTTTTCATTGCGGCAGGCATGTTGGAAGCAGACGAGTGGTTCGTCAAGCAAAACATACAATAGCAAAATCATCTTCATCATGATCATCGGGTATTGTTATTTCCGTTGGTTTCCTCGGGCAGTACACTGACTCCGAACGGCACTGCTAGGCCCGGGAACTGTTTGTGCTTTGCGGGCACTGCGGGGTTGTACGTGCTGGGATCCGGCCCGCTGGTCACGGAGCGGTCGGGTATGCGCGCACTGGTTGACGTGAACGGCGCGCAGGAAGTCGGCTGGTAGTACTCCTCGTGTCCACCGTACGCGCCGGGCCCAACTTTGTCGGTGGTCCCGACCAACTGCTGGAACCCTTTTCTTTCCGCCAAGCTCGTGATCGCCATCTTTTGGCCTTCACGCGTTCAGGTTTGGCCGTTGTCCACCGATGCTACTCAGCAGGGCGACCAAAGACCAGGATGCGATCAGAAGCTGCTGGAGTTCGACCAGGTCGTGTGCTCCTGCACAACCACAAGTGCGCAAACTGGATTGCAAGCGTCCACCGTTCTCGATTTCGTCGCGCGCTGCACTCGCGTTCGCAAGCTTGCGCAGACCGTAAACAAAGGTCCTTGCCGTCGCTTTACGAAGCGCAAGACAACGATGAGATCCGAAAAGAACGCAAGAAATTCCCTGTTCCCCGCAGCTCGACGAATCCAGAAAAGCCGTCAACGCGGGGGCAGAGCGATGAAAGACAACGGTCACAGCCGTCAGTTCGCGAGGAAGCAACGACAGAGCAAGGAAGTGCCGTCCCCCTGCTTCCGCGTCTACTATCGCGAATCCGGATAGGCCCTATCTGATCGGCCGACGGCGCAAGAATCAGACGCGATGCATCAAAGCCAAAAGCAGTTTCTTGGTGCTGTTGGGCGTCATTATTTTTGCATCATTTGATATTTGTTTTCTTGGTCTTCTGGTGCGCGACTGCGTTCGGCGCAAGCAAGTGAGTCTAAATGGCGGTGCCTGCATTCAAGCGCGGAAATCGATCGAATAAACCACAACCCAGCACCAGGACTTACACTCTTCGGCACGACCACTGCGGCAGCGGCTTGTGTTCTTTCACACTGCTCTGTCAGTCTCTCACTCTCCTCGGCGATTTTCCCTCCGAGAGGCAGAGGGCATTGGCAATACAAAAATTCGATTCCCCTCTTGCGATGGATGCGCTCACAAAAACGAGAATCAAGTATCAACAACTCAAGAACGAAAAGTGTTTTCGTCCAATAATTTTGTATTTGTTCTTTTTGTGCATGTGCAATAATTCTGTTCTTGATGTTTGTCTTCTTGTCTCAGGATTTATTCATGGTTTTCAACATCAATGAAATAACGTTGACTACCACAACGACGACCGCACCAGACTCGTCATTCAAGATCAACCACCACCATTCGCGGTGGCACCTTCATGCGAACTAGTAGTTCCTTCTTTATCGGCAGGCTGATCATGCAACGGCTCTGGTTGCACCACACCCTTCCCGACATTCTCCGAACCCCCTCCACCAGGCGGTAACTGAAGTCGCTCTGCCTGGCGCACGCGGCGGCGGCTCAGGTCGCATCCGACGCTCCAAAGCCCGTAGGTTTCGGCGACTGCCAACCCTGTTCCCGCGCCACAGAAGGGGTCCACTAGCCCCCCGAACTCAAAGTTGTCACGGATCCATTGGAGCACCCGGTGCGTGCACTCCAACCCTTGGCATCGTGCGCGGTTTTTGTGTTGTGGCGTCGCTGATTTGCTGCCCTTTGGCACGAACGCGGGGAGCACATTTTGCGACCAGGCCCGCTGCGTGTGAAACAGAAGCGCCTCCCCGGAAGATGTGGACCCACTCGCGTCAACTACGGCCTCCGGCGCTCTTCGAAATACGCGCGCGCTGTGCCACGGCCTTGAGCTTGACGTTGCGCTACCTCTTACACCACAAGCAAGGTCATTTGCTATGACTATGACCTCGATCTGTTCACCCAGTTCGTCGCTGCTGCGATGCTCGCTGGCTTGTGTCAATCGTACGCGAACACCATGGCGCGCGGGTGCTCCGTATGCAAGACCCGCGTTAGGGTTGGAGTAGGATGCCACACCAGCGCGCTTCTTCCTCGATGTAGAGCACCACAGTGCGAAGGAGCGGTCTGCGGGATCGTAGTCCGACAGGTCCTTGCGGCGAATGATTTGGCGGGCGCAGTCTTTTACTTCTCCTCCTTCTACCTCGCGAGAAAGAGCATTCTGTCCGTCACCTGGAGCCCGGCCCTTGAGCGTTGCGTCCCAGCTTCCACATAAGCGGTTTTTCCGCGACATCGGCGGGTCTCCCTTCCGCACGCACAGAAGGTGCGTGAACCCGGGTTTCAGTCCACTCGTGCACGTCGAGCTGGCCTTGTCCGCCGCAAAGACACTCTCCGGCACAACCACTTTGTGCCACGCCAACTGCAACCGCCCGCCACTCTGATATTCACGAAGCAGCAGCTCCTGGTCCAGCTCCTCGGCCGCCTGAACCACCAACGTCGCTTTGCTCAGGTGCGTCTGGAAGTCCGGCTTCATGTCCGTCTGGTAGAAGATGGCCAGACTGTCCGCGGGGAGCTTTAGGAGAATGGCCTTTACCGCGGTCTTGAAGAACAGCGAGTAGACATGCCGCGTGATTTCAGGGTTCACGACTGGGTGCTGCTCACCGGCCATCTCGCAAATGTCAGGCAAACTGGTAAACACAAACCAGTGGCGGCGCTCGCCGATCGCGGCTGCGCTAAAGTGCTGTAGTTCCTCCTGCTGTGCTTCCTCTTCTCTCTTTGCACTGAGCAGAGCGGCAACTGCGTCATCGATCGTGCTTACCGTCTCGGAGGCCTCAGAAGTACTTGGAGTACAACCATACGGCTCTTGAGGACCAGCAGTGTTCTTACCTCCACATGCTTTGCAACTGAGTTGCAACTGCAACAATCTCCGCGCGAACATGCCGTCGACATACTTGGTGAGATGCATTTTTAGTCGCGCACAGGCGCCCGGGTCCAGTTGGTTACCAGCCACCTCTATCTTCGCCGCCTCGGAAGCCGCCTCTGCAGAAAGATCCGCCCATTTGCAAATTCCGAGGCCCAAAAAATCCAAAGCATCCGCATGGGCGACAATCCGATTCCTGAAGGCAGGTGCCGCTGCCATCTTGCTATCTATTAAAAATATGTGAATGCCGAGCAGGCTAGCTCAAGGTCAAGAGCCTGAATCTTCTGGAAGTAATTAAGGGCACAGAGACACATAAGAAAGTACATACAGATACCGGATGAGCCGTACATACTACAGTGTACAGAAGAAGTGAAAAGATGATCCCGGTCCGCCTGTAGCTGTACCTATTGACCAAATAGAATTGTCGTTGACACCAGGTACGGAAGTGGAACTTTACCTCTCGCTACCGCTAAAGCTGATTTCAATCTCATCAACAGGATCCATTTCTTGTGCCCCTCGTGTATGAAGAGCGACAAGCACGTGTACGATGATGTAGAACTGCAGAAGATCCTTTTCGTGCCAAAGATGCAGATCCATCGTGCTAAGCAGCAGGCTCAACAGTGCCCTTGCCAAGGAGGGGGCACGAGTGCGAGCAGGCACATGCTGCGCGGGGGCACACCTGCTTGCCGCGCCCGCGGCCTGTCCGACATGATCACTCTTCCTCCAGTGACGTGGTAAAAGTAGAAGTTAAAGTTTTTCAACATCAAAGTTGTGGCATGATTAGTTTTATGGAACAATTGAAGATCAAAAGGCCACTTCATCTCTCAGTCTCGCGGCTCTCGATCTCGCCTCGGGAAGATCTAATTTGATATAACGAAAAGGATATCCGTAGATCGCAAGAACAACCCGCGCATCATGAGTTTTAGAAAGAATCCTCGCTCTTGCTCGAGTTAGTTTCGAGCTCGGCGCCACAGGTTTGAATACGAGTAGGAGACGAAAAAACACCCGCCGCACCAGACGGCGGCGCGAGGGAGAAGTCTGTTCCTAATTCATATGCTGGCACGCTTTGCAATCAACAGAGACATACGCACAATCTGGAATCTTGTTTGATGGTTGGATTTATCAGTTCTATAGGGTGTGTCGATGATGCAACGGAGCCGGAAGCTCTCCTTCTCGTCCCGAGGGAAAGAACTGCAGCTGGCGCGCTAGTCCGCGGCTACAATATCCAGGAAACTGTCCTTCGGGAACGGAATGTATGAATACTGCTCTAGGAATTCTACATAGAAGCGCAGCGCGCGCGTCCAGTCGTGAGGCCGAGTGAAAGCGGTTCCTGTGTGCTGCTGCGAGCGCGAAGGAGGTGCTGATGCTTCTATTAAACCGATAGAGTACTAGTGCAAGCATTTACCATTAGTATACTGACTATAGGGTGTGGAAATGATGCAAGTGCAACGGAAGGTCTCCTTGTCGTCCCAAGGGGAAGAACTGCAGCTGGCGCGCTAGTCCGCGGCCACAATTCAATATCGAGGAGACTGTCCTCCTTCGGGATGAGTATTCTGGTGATTCTATGTAGAAGCAGCACCAAGATGGTCGCGCGCGTTCAGTCGCGAGGCCGAGTGAAAGCGGTTCTTGCGTGCGTGGGTGCTGAGCCGTGATGCTTCTATTTATGTTCGGGGGGTAATTGCGGG